>CYKH01002220.1:32454-47888 GCA_001460835.1 Bodo saltans | reverse complement strand
AACTCATGAAATATTGCTATCTGTCAAACAAGTGCTTCTCATCTTTTTGTGCTTGTCGTTTGTTGTACACGGGGGGGGGGAAAAAATTGCATCGTCAATGTGAAAACTAGATGATAGAACACAGCAGCTCATCGTGTGAAGGCAAATGGGCTATCCTTTGCGTAACTGACCTCCATGGCACCATATGCCCGAAATCCTGTTGTCGCGGCTGATTGGGCTGTTGACGGCAAAGCGTTGTTGTTGCTTCGCTGCCCAGTCAGAGGCTCATCGTCTCTACTTCTCTTGGCGCGAATTCCCCAGAAACGGAGTTCATCGGCAAGCCCGACAACATTCGAAGAAGCATTCTTCGAAGCATCGCTCGATTGGTCATTGACCACAACGTCCAACATTGCGTGGAATAAAGTCGGATTGCGGTTGAAAAATAAATTCCCTTGACCATCTCTTATGGGAGGCGGCCGCTGGACATCACGCAACACCTTCCATAATGTAGAGCTTGGGTGGTCATCAGCAGTTGTGGCGGGGATCACAATGAACGTCCCTCGAATGTTAAAAGTGACAAGAGTATCGTTGCGGCCATCGTTGTTGTTATGACGAAGTTGCGACGAGGATGAACCGGTCGCAGTGTCCTCAATCAGAGTCATTTGTAGATCGTCCAAACTCATTTGTGTATTGTTTTTTTTTTTCTTCTTTTCTTTTCTTTTCTTTTCTGCATTTTTGCCAACAGAATAGCGGGGAACCATGCAGTGATTGGGGAGCGCAGATGTTCACTACCAGGAGGGTGTGAGTTTGGATGAAGGTGTAGGAAATCTAGGATAAAATAGAGATGGTCTAGTGAAGTCACACATCTGTGTGACAAATCTGTTTGTCTGTGTGAGGTTTGTTTTCTGTTCCTTTTCTTCGTTTCTAACATGTAGTGGGCTTGCGATACTCTTCATCATCGCAACTTGCTAACGACGACCTACTTTCTTTGTACAGCTTCATATGTTGAATCGTCTGGATGCATGTTGTTTTTTGATGATGATGTTACAACTGCGCACTCTGTTCCTCGTTCACAAATCTTTGGGAGGGGTAGTGTACACCAGAATTTGCATGTCCAACTCACTTTCACAACTGCTCACATAATGGGAGCGAACGTGTTCTTATCTATCTTCAAGTTGCCCGCTTAAGCGCGGCTACCTGCGGCGCGACCTGCAGCTCGTGGCAAGCATCAGACCACTGTTTCCGTTTTGTCGGCTTGTTTTGACAGTTGCGCCAACTGTTGACATGACAGGCTCATCGAACTTTGCGGGGCTATCGAATTGAAATTCGAAATGCGCGAATGCATCGCCGTGATTTTGCTTCGCCTTTTGCGAACGGATTGCGGCAGTAGGGGCTGGTGCAGTCGCTGCTCGTGCAACGGCGCTCCTTGTGAGGGTTGGCTCAACGTACGGCGCAGCAAATGGTGTGGCCCGGTGCACCGGAAGGGGCTCATCGTCGTCAGAGACGACAACGTCCTTCTTGCGACCTCGACCAGCTGCAGTTGTCCCTCGTGCCGCAGGACGAGGCGGCGGAGGCGCGCGAGGAACTGTCTTTGCCGCGACTGGCGCTGGCCTATTGCCCATTGATAAGATGTGGTCAACATCTGCTTCAATTCTTCGGCTGCTTTGCCTTTCGGTCTTCGCGGCAATAGTCCTTGAATTTCGCTGAAGAAGAACGGGACGATCACCGTCGCTCATCATGTCGTCCTGGTCATCGGGTTGGTTGTCGCCGCCACTACTCTCATCGTCAAACCGAGGGCGGCTATCAACTCGATTGCGGTTGGATGTTGCACGCTGAATAACGGCAGGTTCCGCAGCACGTCCTCGCTTTGCGCCTCCACCACGCTGTACGATCACTGGGGGCTCCTCAAGCTGAACCACGCGAGCAACGCTTCGAGCTTTCGTCTGAGGCGCGCTGGCAGCAACAACAACAGCACCGGCCTTCGACACTGCACGACGCTGTTGCTGTTGTGGACGCTGCTTTGGCTCCTCTGGCGTTGGCGCTTCTGACTCACTGGCACCGCCATTATCAATGTCGTCCAGGTCAATCACCATAACGCTCCCAGCTTTCTTGTTCTTGCGGTAGTTTGTCATGGCCTCGCGGATAAGAGATTCGATTCGATCCGTCTTCTTCTTTGTCCCAATCGACTCAGCTCGCCCGCCGCGGTTTCGTGAGACTGACACTACTGGCTTGACAGCTGGTGCTCGCTGTTGCTGACGCTTATGCACTGGAGCTCGTTCGTCTTCTGTGTTGTAGTCATCAGGATTGCCATCGGTTTCATTCTCAGACGCAGAAGGATAATGGATCATGATAGACGCTGCTCGTGAATCGACACGCTTACTTGCGGCAACGATGGGAAGTTGTTGTTGTTGTGGTTGCGCTGCGACGGAGTTGCGCTGAGATTTTCGGGGGGTCATGTCAATGTACGGCTTGTCCGACGTGGATAATTCTGCACGCAGTCGAGCAAGGAGTGCACGATTGTCCTCGACCCCAGAAGTGTTGTGGAGTCGGCTGCTCTGGTGAGACACAACCGTCGACAACGTGGAGAGTTGCGCCGCAAGTTGAGCTGCTTCGACCCTCTCACGTTCGCGCTCCCTCTCGAGTGCCGCGCGAGCCCGAGCCGCTTCCTCGAGAGCTCGTCGTTCTTCTTCCAGCTTCATCTCTACCTCACGGCGCTCTTCTTCGATTTTTCGTTCCATCTCATCGCGTGTGTTCCCTACGAACTCTTCAATAAAGCTGTCGTCGTAGAAACTATGATTCACCATTGCTTCTTGTCGACGGTTCTCCAACCGCTGACGGCTCGCTGACCGTCGTGTCGGTGTCATCAGCGCCTTGCGTGGTGTCGGTGGGAGTGAACGACCTGCGAAGTGACTGGGGGCTCGCTGCTGTTGGAATGCGCTGCCCTGCTCCTCTTGCTTGTTGTTCACCATAATCGACGGAGGGAGAGTGCGAGAAGAATCGCTCAAGTACTCGTATTGCGCCGCTTCGTACCGTTGAGTGGTTCGTTCGTCGTCACTCACTGGGCGATGGGACATCTTTACGGCGGACTCTTCCGTTATGTACTCCGGTCGCTCCTCGCGCAGCCCACGCTCTTCGTCGTCAACGAATGTGACACTTCGTCGTCGTGGGTACATTGGCATCGGTGAGCCAAGCGGCGTCCCCTCAAGCGCAGACCTCCCAAGACTAGCACCTCGTGATACGGAGCGTCGATTGGGCACCATCGGCGACATCGGTGGAAGCCTCGCACTCGGGTACGGTAGCATATTTGGGGTTGGTGCTGGGCTGCCTGTCACGATGCTTCGTTGAGGGATCATTTTTTGGATCCTACTGTGGCTGTTTTCGTCGTTGGACATGTGGTGCGAGGAGTATGATGAGTACTCAGGCATTTGATGATGCTGCTGTTGATGGTAGTAGGACGACATTTTCTGTCTGCTGCTCTGTGTGTCCTTTTCTGTGTAGTGGTAATGTCACACTATGTGGTGACTATTTACGAATGCCTCTAAAATTGGCTCGACACTTCTCTAGCACGACCGCAAATGAAAAAGAAAAAAAGATTTCAAGACGAACAACGGGCCTCAGCGTTTCTTGCCGTCGGAGAAAATGGACATTTTTTTTCTTTCGCACGACGTTAACATTCCCCGGCAAGAAAAAAAAACTGCGAATTGCTCTCAGGCTCCGTCTTGGCCTCTCGTGAACTCCACAAAGAAAATTTAGCACACACAAGTTGTGATGTCTTTCCGGAGCAAGCAATCTCCAACAGGAAGGAGAAGAGAAAAGGGGGAACAAAAATGAAACCAAAGAAGGTAACTTAAACATTTGAAGCTTCTTGCAGCAACAGATCAGAAGGTGATGGGGAGCCAAAGTCGATCTCACCGACACAACATCCCGTGGAGTGTGACTGTGTCAAGCGTTTTTGGTTGTAGTTTTCTTGCAGTTTTGCTTTTCGTGTGTTGTATTTTCGTTTTTGTTTTCTTTGTTTTGTTTGAGTGTTTTTGACTGTCGAAATTTCTGTGTGTTTTTTTTTTTTGCGTGGTCTCGCGTTGCCGCTGCTGCCTTCCACAAGCACGTGTCTTCTCTTTTTTTTTTGAAGGGCCTTCTTTCTTGCATGTTGATCCATTTGATTTTCACAAAATGTTACTGGAGCCGCCCCCTTGTCCATCAATTTGGGTTCTCAGCGGTGAAATCATTTTTGCTTCCTTTCCAGCCGTAATGAAGGGCTTATTTCATAAGTGGCGTGAAGGAGGAATGGAAGCAGTGATGGCACTGTTGAAAAAGCAACAAGAACCCTCGCAAATACCGTCGTGGTCGACGAGTAAGTACCACAAGTTGCAAACTGAACAAAAAAAGGGGAGGTATGTTCCAGCGGGCACACAATTCGAAAAAAGAGAGAGAATAGAACGAAGAAGGTTCGAACGGAGAAAAGGCAGAGAAACTGGCAGTTTCCTTCGTAGTTGTTCGTTCCCTCTGTTGAGTTCTCACAGCTGATTGCGTCTGCCCAAGGTCTTGTGTGTATCGCTTGCTGATGTTGTTGGGGCAGGGAACAACAATTTATCGCCTCCTATGTTTCTTTCTTTCTCTCTCTCTCGTTTCGCTCACCAAACGTCTCGTGTCATCTATGAAAACCTAAAATATCGTGAAGCCTGGTGATCTTTTCGCATTTTGTCGTCCAGAATAAACGACGTGCGTACTCTACTTACAGAGTACTCTACTGGATGAGAGTGACGAAAGATTGCGTGGGCGTGGGAGGCCTGGGGCCTCGTGGTGTGTTTGTATGAAAAGGAGCGCGTGCTTGGAAGACGCTTTTTGGTGTTGCACCGCGTGGTGTCAACGTGTGATAAGGCGCACTGAGGGAAGGTGACGAGCGCTTCAAGGGGGTAGCTGCAGCGGTCGGTGCGCCGCGGGGAGTGTTGGTGGCAAAAGGGGTCACTAGCCTGCGAGTGGCGGTGCCCGATGGGGTGGATGCTCGGGGGGTATTTTGGGCATACGGAGCCTTCACTTCAACCGGTCGGACGACTCTCTTCTCAGGCACCCAGACACCCTTGAGCGTACCTCCGTAATTTGTATTCGTGACAGAGATGCCTCGGCGGGGAAGGTCGTCGGCGCAGCGAGTCGATGCTGGGGCAGAATTGCAGCGCTTACCTAAATGTAGCCGTTCGCTATTCGTCTTCTCTTCCCAAGAAGTGGGAGACGGCGCCTTCGTTGAGGGAGCACAGTATCGACCAACGCTGGGGCTATTGTGAGCACGCGCAATGGAAACGCTGTCATCCTGATTGATTGGGTTGGTCTTGTCTGCGTAACCGGCACCAACTTTGCGACCAGTGGTGCGATCATTTGACGCTGAGACGTTGTCTGCTGGACGAGGGACGGAATTCCTCTGGGAAATTTTTGGGGTGGTTGGGCGCTGGCGCTCCTTTGAAAAAGGATCGCAGTGAACATGTTTGGCCGCATATGCGCTGGTGCTAGGGGCACGTGGGGTATCAAGCTTCTTGAAGATGAGTGAAGGCTCTTGGCGTTTCATCGTGATGCATGGTTTTGCTTTCTTGTGAACACCAATGCCATCTGCTGCTGCCTCCTGCACAGCCAACGAGCGGCGGTCAATGGAGGGTGAGGGGCTAATAGAGGTGCGAAGCTTGAGCATTGGAACCTTGGGAGCCGCAGCAGTTGGGGTCTGAGGGCGAGAATCCTGCTGTGTGGCTGACACGAATGCGCCAGCGGCACGGGGCGTGGCGGTCACGCGCGGGGTGATGGCAGCGCTAAGTGGCTTCACAACAACACGGGCACTGCTAAGAGGAGTTCCAGGCTTGCTTGCAGCAGGTGATGCGCGAGAGCTGTTAAGCGACGGCGATGCACCATTAGTAGTTGTCGGCGACATTGGGCCGAGCTTCGATCGAATGGAAGGCGGGGTCAGAGGAGAAATGCCTTTTGCAAGGCCGACAACGCGAGAAGAGCTCACCGGCGAGCGCACTTTGTTGATGCCGAGGCCACTGCTGGAGGTTGCACTTGACTTCACTAATGCCATTTCACTTCGCGCGATCTTTCTTTTTAAGAAACTTGGTGTTTGTTAAGACTCTCTGAACTGTTAACGAACGTTCACCGCTGCACATCGGGGGAAAAAAAGGGCGTTAACATCAAGGAGGTCCTGCATTTCGTTGAAAAAATGAGGCCTTCAATTTGAAATTAAGAAAGGTGAGGAGGAAAAAAGTGAGTTCGATAGAAACGTCTGACGCTACGCCAACAGAATACATACGCTCAATTTGATAGGTTGGATGTCTTCCATCGGTGCCCGCTTGCTGCGACGAGCAAAAGAAAAAAAATGTTGGCACTCGCAGGGAGGAATCTTGGGAGGAAGAAAAAAAACGTGTAAACGTGACCAAACGAGCTTTCCCCATTCTCGCCTCTCGGATCAGGTATGTGGGCTGTTAACGTCGGTTGCTTTGGTTGTATGTCAACTCCTAATGATCGTTTTTGTATGTTGCCGATTTGGCCATTCGTTCTTGCCAATCGTTGGTTCGGTTGTTTTGTTGTGGTCCGCGCGCGTTAGCAGTATGGCCTTGCAATCGGAACCTTCATTCCTGCAGAAGGCTGTCGTGGGGTCGTTGTGTGATAGGGCGCCTTGGTGGTCACCACGATACGGTTGCTCACATAGTGCTTCCGCTGCTTGACGACCATGCTGTCCAGCGCTCCGTTTGGTAAACTCACAGCTGTCATCGGCGCTGTTGGAGCACAAGACCTTGTGGCACTGCTCGTACTTGGCGACTTCTCGTTTGTTGAATTCCCTAGCCACACTGGTTTTGAAATGAGCCCCACTGGTGTAGGCTGCGGATCGGGTTTAAGCACCCCTTGAAGCGTGGGCTTGTCTCGGGCGGGACTTCGTTGACGCAACGGTGAACGCTGAGGTGCTGAAGAACCTACGCTTGTACGCATTGGAAAATCGGCGCTCATGCCACTTACGGGCGACACCACACGCCGCATCGGAGAGCGAGTAGGAGGCACTGGTGAAGGTTCTTCTGTTATTTTTAACAACGAAGGATTACCTTGCGTGTGGCGGCGTCCACCAAAGCTAACTTTCCCAGAGACCGACACGAAACCTTTATTCTCCCGCTCATAGTCTTGCAAATGGCACCTGCCTGCGGGGTGCGGTTGCTGGTGCTCGCAGCTGCCGTAGCTCATGTACATCGGTCTTGGTTTCGCGGTCTGTCGCTCCGCTTGAAACGGGTCGGTGTGCATTGACGTCTTGACGACACGATGGCTGTTTGCACCTGCAGCGAGTGGCGTAAAAATGAGAGACTTCTCAGTTGTTGCTGACTTCTTTGTGAAAACGGGGTTTGCGTGCGGTGCGCTGACCGCTTTCTCGTTAGGGTTGCGCGGAGGGTCACGTGCAACGCGTCTTACTGGGACAGGGGCAAAGCTCAAAGCAGCATTCATTGACGAGGAGGCGTTCCAGTTGGCGTCCCGCGCAGGTGACCGTGTTCGCGGTGCACTGGCAGGAGTCCGTGCGGCCGTTGCGGATGTTGTGACCATTAGTGACATTACTACGGGACAAAAGATCTTCTTTATGTACTCGTTGACGTCGCTGTTCTGTGATGACAGAAAAATACTTGATGAGAGCACAAGTGAAAAGACCCCCCATGTTTTACGAAAGTTCCTCCGAAGTGTCGGTGCTTAACATTGTGGCGCGCTACACATAAGAGGGATCAGAAGGCGATAGGGGGGAAGGTGAAAAGGGGGGCGAGCATCAACTTTTCATTGTGCAGGGGGATGCCAATGTTTCTTTTTTAAAAGAATCACTCGCACGACGGAACGCCCCTAGTAGAGCAAGAGCTGCTCGATTTCTGGGCCTCGTGCTTCTTTGTTGTGGTTCATGATTTGTTGTTTCAAGTTTCGATTCATCTTCACTTGGTCGTCGTTGATTGTCTGATTCGTTCAAAACACATATTTTTTTCTCGACAACCATCTAAATAATTCTCTACCGGCTAGACCCAATCTCACTGTTGACATTCACGAGAGTTTCCACACCATAACGAGAACGTTGCAGCAGAATTTGATCAAACACAATGCGGCCGCGTGAAAATAGCACCAGCACTGTGCTGCCACCAAAGTGCATCGAGCCGATCGGCTCACCGCGTGTCACTTCTGACCCAATGGTGACGTTTCCAAGATCCAATTGCACGGATCCTACACACGTTGCACCGATGCCTACGACAGCCACATACCCAAGACGTGGCCCGGCGTCAATCACCACCACAGTGCGGGCGTTCAGGAATACATTGTTGCCACTTTGAGTTGCATCTGCGTTCACAGACCAGTAGGTGCCGCCGATGCGCGTCACGGAGATGACTTTGCCACTGACAGGGGCATGGAAGCGGTGGTAATCTTGAGGGGCTAATCGAGAAACAGCAACTGCGGCATTGTCAAAGTAACTCGGGTAACCATCGATGTTGAAATTGCCAAGAAGCGTTGAGATGGTCACTGTGTACCCCTTCAAAAAGAACGACATATCCGAAGACTGTTCAAACACAAGCAAACGGCAGTCCGCTGGGGAAATCACTGCAATTTCTGATAAAGGAAGTGGACGAAGGGCCGGATTGATCGCACGAGTGAACCACTGATCCACAGTGTCGTAGGCGTTGTAGTCACTTGGAATGAATTGGCTCATGTTGATGCCGTAAGGCTCAATCCAGCTGTCGTAGATTGCCTTCTTTTTATCCGACACCGATTTTGTGTACATCTTTCCGCATTCGGTGGTGAAAAGACGAACGTACAACTGGAACTGGAACTGCGTTGCGATCCCCGGGAACGCGTAGAGCATCTGAATACTTTTTCCGTTGAGCGTCGGTTGGTATTCCTCCTTCAATGAATTGCCGCCCTCCACAACATAGTACGGGTGGACTTTCCAGCCAAAGAAGACGCCAATGAAAATGCACACCACCAACACGGCACCAAGCACCATGAGGAGTGTGAAGGTGAGCTGGGAGGGACCCATGGGCTTTGGGCATGCAGTCCAACTGCCATACGCCTTCGTCAACTTCTTCATGCGGTTCTTCATCGCTTGATAGTTCACGTCGTTGCTGCCAAGACTGACCTGATCGAATGACTGAGAATCAAAGTTGAAATCAAACGAGGCGCTGGCGTGCAGATCTTGGGCAGAGTGTCGCCTCGAGCTGGCGGCGCCTCCTTGCGAGGCAATGTCTTGGCTTCCCGTCACTTCGCCGCTGTGGTGGTGGCCTCCCATGTGGAGATTCTGATCATGGAGCTGCTGGGCACGGTACTGAAGGAGCTTGCGTACTGCAATGTACACGAGCATCAAGAAGAGCCAAAAGCCAATCAAGCAGCTCATGAAAATGTACCCAGATGCGCCTGCAGCACCCGTCACGATAAAATAAACAGACGTCACGAAGACGCAATGAATCCCGGTGGAAACCTTGTTGTTCACGAGGTTTGTGTTGAGTTTGTAAAATCGACGAAGCGGCAACACGTAGCCTTGCACCGCTCCAGTGAGAAGTGCCATCTGTAGCATCGACAGTGCTAAGATAAAGTACAACACGCCCACAAACTCGCGGGAGCGAGCAACACGGTCTTCATTTAGGTACTGGGCATTGTTGATCAACGACCACTCTGATTGAGACACCATTTTGTTCTTACAACACAAAAAAGTCTTTTGCTTTCGGTTACTTCGTTCTTTCTACTACCTTTGTTGAGGAAAATGAACAGGAACCAGAAATTGACCTGAGCATCACTACAAAGTGGAACAACCAACTGGGGGACACCCTCAAAGAAACTGGGGAACCTTTGAGGACTAAACAGATGCACTAAGGTGCTTCGCAATCGTTCGTTGTCGAACCTCAAACTGAAGCAAATCCAAGCGAGCCTCTCGTTCGTGGTCTTCCAGTGTGATTCTCCTTCGCTGTTCGTACTCAGGAAGCGGCGGTGGTTGTTCATGGGTAGTGACGGCAACAACAGGCGACGTCGGGTGGTCCATGAACGCATCTTCGACCTCAGTGACAATACGGGCACTCACAAGCGATGGCATCGCGGAGGAGTGTGACATTCGAGTGGTGGTGGTGGAGTCGATGGGAGTGAGTCCCGTATGATGAGGATCGTCGTCGGAGACTGCCACGGAGACTGCCCGCCCGGATGACGGGGAGATGGAGTTGCCTCGAAGATCCGTGGCGGGGTGAAGACCATCGTCCTCTGCCCCAGCAAGCCGCACACCGGGGCGCACAAACATGCAGTAGAGCTCATCGATGGAATTGCCATCAAGATCGGCGAGGAGTTCGTGCATCACAACGCCAGGGGATTTTTCTGCTAACGGTATCGATGGTTGTCGTCGCTCTAACGCAGGAAAGGGGAGGAGGTGGCTGCTTTGTTGAGGGTAGTGGGTAGGACGAGTCGCTGATTGATGACCGCTCTGACCGCTCTGGTGGAGAAATCTTAATAGCCGCTCTTGATGGCCCTCTGCCTCGCTGTGTCTCTCACGCGTTGTGGTGGCGTAAATTTCATCATTTAGCCCAGACGGTGCCCAGGAACGCCCCTGTGAAAGTGGTGTTGGGTATAGCGAAGGCGTTGTTGGGTATAACAGTGATAGCGCAGCCGATCGGTCTTGAAGCTGCGTGTAGTGTGGGAGCGATGCGGAGGGGCCGCTCCCGGACGTCGTCCACCGACCGTAGAAGTGAGTGGATTCTTCGTGAATGTGCATAATGGTGGAGCAACTGCCCCCTCTTTTTTCAATTCAAGTATGGTTGTAATCTTGTTTGTTGCCCACAAACAAAGAGCAAATACAAATTAAAAAAATGGCTGCGAAGGCGGAGCTACCTCTGGAAGAGGATGTCCACTGCCATCGGTGGTGCCTGGGAAATGTTGTGCAAAAAAAAAAGAAAAACGAATGATGGGCACAATCGGTAGCGATGCTCGAGCGATCACGCATTTCACTGACCTCCTCTACCTCGTCCACGAGGCCTCACCGCCGCTGGTGAATCAGCAGGAGGCTTGTAGTGGTACACTGAGGCATGAATGCCACTCCCTTCCAACATCGTGTTCAACATCTCACGCACTTTGGACCATTCCAACATATCAAGTCCACAGCCAATTTCCGGCATCGATACGCGAGTCACGCCGTGTGCAGCCATGTGCTGAAACATCTGTGCGAGAGAAGACGCCAGCGTAGCATACGTTGGTTTGTGAAAATATTTTGGTTTGGTGATGAGGTAGTAAATAAATCTGTCCTCTTCTTTGGTGCGGTCAAGAACAGCAACACCACCTACACTGATGTTCTGTGATTTCAGCGCATCCACACACCCGAACTGATTTTTGAAGAGGACAGCGATGCCTTTTCCCATGCTGAGGCACTCAGAAACGCAATGGCAGAGGGAGTCAGTGGAAGTCATGAGGTCGCCATAAATATCCGTCACATTGTCGGAATGTTGGCCTCCTCGTGTTGTCGCAGCTGCAGCAGGTGGCAACAAAGACACCTCTGGGGCAGGTGGGGCAGTTGTTGACGTTTGTTGTTTGCCACATGCCGCGGCAAAGTGTCCAGGTTGCCCACAACGGTAGCAAACGCCGCTCATACTCGCAGAGCTGTTGTTGGGGGTATTCTATGTGTTTCTTACATTCGAGCGATTTAAGAAACAACAAGGGCAGGAGAAAAAAACGTGTTTGGCAGTACCAATGTGAGTTGACAGCGAAGCGAGCGAAGTGAGAAGAAAAGATTTTGCAACAAAGTCCGAAAGGAATGGTTACTCAGAGTTTTTGTGAGTCGCAGCCTGGTGGGATTTCTTTTTCGCCTGAGGCTTTTTCGTTGCGTGTGGGGTGTTCCCATCGGCGTGGCTTTTATTTTTGAGACCCTCCTTCTCCTCTTCACTGTCCTCGCTGGGGTGATAATTTCGGATCTCGATGTATTCGATCACCGGTTGAGGCGACACAAACCTCGTGAGGCCCCCAGCCTTTGTTGGTAGTTTCTTCAGCGCCGCTATGGTGTCAAGACCGTCAACCACTGTCGCGAACACAGCGTAGCCGCCCTTCTTGCCAGGCCCTAGTGTGCCACTGTTGTCGCGCAAGTTAATGAAAAACTCTGTACCACCGCTATTCAAATCACCGCCTGCACGCGCAAGGGCCACGGTGTACTTTTCATTGCGACGCTTGTACTCAAGTGGAACGTTCTTTGCTCGGCCATGATGCGGTGGAGGTTTATTACAATGCAGGCCACCTTGGAGAACAAACCCTTGCTCATAACGATAAAAACAACTTTTATTAAACACACCCTCATGGGACATGCGCACTATGTTCGCCACTGTCTTGGGGGCATCCTCTGGGAGCAACTCCCACGTGATATCGCCATGATCCGTGTGAAGAATCGCAATTGGGCGAGTGGAGGGGAGTGGTGCTACTGTTGTCGTCGTCACGGCGTCGTTATTCGTCGCGGCAACGATTGTTGCCAAATTTTCTTCGTGTGGTAGCAGATTGCTGATGACTGAGCTGCGGTTTGCCCTCCGATCTGCGTCGGCGAGTGGTGTCTCATCCGTTTTCGCTGTGTTGCTCACAATTGACACACCACTGTTTTTCGAGCTGCTGGATCGCGAGAGTGCTACGTTCGTGAGTAGCAGCAGAAGGACTCCCACTCCCACAACAATTCCGACACCGAGAAGTTTTCTCCGACGCGCTCGCATGTATGGCGACCCGCTACTGTACTTCATTTTTACCCAAAAATATGACCTAGAAATCTGGAACAAAAATTAACGAAAAAGTAACAACCCTTTGAAAATCAGCGGTGAGGTATGGAGCCTTGCGCAGAAAGAAAGGAAAGGTTTTTTTTCTTTTTCAGGTGTTGGGTGTGTTCGATTTGTAATGATGACAAGGTGAAGTCTTCTCTCTCCTTAAAGAGAAACCGGGACCTGCGGCCTCTGCTGCTACGCAGACAGTTCTGGGGGCAATTCGTTCGGGTACGGGTACGAAGATTGGGTGCCTTTCCGCTGCACGCTTACAGACGCACAAATATTGGCCAACTTGCAAGCGTCGCTCAGCGACTTGCCTTTGTTAAGGAAGCACGTCATTGCTCCGACAAAGCAATCACCTGCACCAGTGGTGTCGACTGCTTTCACACGAACACTGTTGAAGTGCTGGGGCGCAGACCCCTTGGCGCCAATCACGTACCCTTGTGAGCCTAGCGTGATCACAACATCGGCAACACCTTGAGACTGCAACTTCTTCACCGCCTCGAACGCAGATGCCGCGTCCTTCACGTCCAGCCCGGTGAGAATCGATGCTTCCGTTTCATTCGGGCAAAATAACGAAACATGCTGTAGGTAAGGTGTGATGCGGGCTGCATCCTCCGCAGAAGGTGCTGGGGCGGTGTTGAAGATGGTGTACACTCCCTGTTCGTGCGCTGCCTTAATGACGTCAAGAGTGGTGGCAAGCGGAATTTCGTTTTGACAGACCAAAATTTTGCAACCGTGGAGGAACTGTTTGTAATTTTGCGTTTTAGAGCGCAAGAATTCGACAGTGAGAGCGTCAGTTGCATTGGGGCAAATCACAATTTCATTTTGTGCAGTATTTCGATCGACAAAAATAAGCGCCAAGCCTGACGCAGCGCCGTTAACAGCAAAGACAGTATCACAGGCGACGCCATTTTTTGCCAGCTCGGCTTGATAGGCCTGACCATCCCCATCGTTCCCAACAACGCTCACCATGCGAACACCAGCGCCCAACCGTCCCGCCATCACTGCTTGGTTTGCGCCTTTGCCGCCAAAACCTTTGGCGAACTGTTTCGAATGCCTTGTTTCGCCTGGCTTTGGCATCCCCTCAACGTAACCGATGTAGTCGAGGAAACAAGCACCTAGAACAACGATAGGCCGCGGACCGCTTGCTGCGGTGGGCTTACCTGTTTGGTTTTGAAGTACTTCAACGCGGTTCATGTCAGGTGTTATTTGTTCGCTGTCGATTTGAGTTTTTTTTCCAAAAAGAAATGAATTCGAGTTGATTGTGATTCACTTAAATTTGAGTTCAGTGATCAGTCACTGCAAACCCAAATGGAATTTGATGTCGCGAAAGCGGCTAGCGACCAAATGGGAAAATCAAGTCCCCGATCCGCCACACGTGTCAGGGACAACCTCAAGCAAGCGCGCTTTTGTTTTATCCAAAGCGTCCCCTTCGAGCGAAGTACAGGCACATAAGTGCTCCAACAAAGATTGGATGAGCGAGCGCAAAGTTGAAGACTCCAAAGACAACAGTGGTGATCACAATCGACCAGCCAATGATAATAGCAACGCCAACCATTGGGTGGCGGCCGTGCGTCTGCGCACCAAAAAAGCTTCCAAAATCTCTCGATGGCGGCTTCACATTGAAAGACGCAGTGCCAAAACTTGCGCGGCCATCTTGTGATTTTCGTTGGTTCGCCGCATTTCGGTAAAATTCGTCACTGGTCTGATTGGAACTTGCGCCGTCCTGCGTGCTCGCTGTGTTGCGCACTGTGTACCTTGTGCCGTTTGCGGACGTAAAGCTTCTTTCCTCTGTGCGGTTTCCAAACTCGTCAGTGAACACTTTCGAGGAATCTTCACGGAAGAAGGGGCGGAACGCTTGTTGTCCGGCTGGGAAGTCTCGCATTCGTTGCTGAAACGGTGCTTGCATCGAACGCCGATGATTGGTGGACTGTTCGAATTCGCGGAAGATTTGGTCGACTTGAATACCTCCGAATAAATCTCGGAATAATTTATTCGCCTCATCCGTTGACATCTTTTCGTAACGAACTTGCTGGTGGTGTTGTTGGCCCGTGTGCTGCGTAAAGGGGTTGCTTTTGGAGTACGTCTGGCCGAAACCTGGGCCGTAGTTGGGTCCGGCTCCGTACGTCTGTGAAGACGACGACGAAGAAGAAGATCCTTGGTTGTAAGACGATTGGCTGCTGCCGAAGCCAGGAGTTCCAAACGCTCGAGCCGAATCATAATCCTTTCGTTTTGACTTGTTGCCGACGACGCTATACGCTTCCGATATTTGCTTGAATTTATCCTCCGCACCTGCGGCTGTATTGCGGTCAGGGTGGAACTCTAACGCCAGTTTCTTGTAGGCCGCTTTGATTTCATCGTGGGAAGAGTCGTTTTTCACGCCAAGCACACGATAGTAGTCGGTTTGCGGCCCGCTGAAAAAACGCTTTTGTTCAAATCTTGCAGATGACGAAGAAGAAGTCGAGGATGAATTTAACCGCGAGAACCGTCGTGTACTATCAGCATCGGATGTAGTTGCTCCCATGGATATCCACACAGCTATTGGGCTTCTTGCTCCAAGCGACACTGTGCTACTACGAAACATGAATGAGTGTTCCTCTATTTGTTGTTGCTTACTGACAAATGTGCAAGAACAATCGAAAGCGGAAAAGTGAAACAACAGCTGCGATCCGTTAAAAAAAAAAATCTGTTCGCTTTCCTTGAGGA
>CYKH01002220.1:1968-32154 GCA_001460835.1 Bodo saltans | reverse complement strand
GCTAACTGCCTCGTAGAACGCTTCGTCAACTTCTCTTTTGATAGATGATGATGATGAAGGCGTGGTGTTTGTCATGTGTGACGCGTCGGGAGTCTCAGCGATCGCCGCAATGCCTTTCCAACTCATGTTTGCGTATTGTTTTCCTCTCTCTTTCAGGAATTTCTAGCGAAACGTCAAGCATGTTACAAACGACGAGATTGAGCGACTCACTTGACATAACAATTGAATCGAACCTTTTCTCATCCATTGCATGTGAAAGATTCGCTTCGAAAAAGGAAACACTGAAGTTGTGGGACAGACGAGTCTCTTGACACTTGACTTCTAATAAGAGCTGTTGCGCTAAACAAAAATTGTACTGTATGAAGGAAAACAACTGTTCTTGTTTTCGTATTCTTCTTCATTCCACCGCAGTGTGTGCATGAAGTGTGTTCCATTTTTCTAAAGAAACTGCGCAAACATGAACGTTGGGGGACAAAATGTTCCCTCTCACTTGCTCCATAGCTTCACGCATGGCCCCTCGCCCGACAGGAACATACGCTCCTCCATTCGGAATGACCGAGCTTCAAATGGGTGCGAGTCATGAAACGTTCCGAGAGATTTCATCGACTGGACATCCCACATATTGATCTTGTAGTCTCCGCCACTAGTGATGGCGCTGCGGCCAGCGAGCTGCACGCATAAGATATCATCTTGGTGCGCAGCTATGGTCTCACCGACGCCTTTGCCTGTATCCCAAATGGTCAAGTCACCGCTGCAGCTGCCACAAGCTAACACACCGTCAACAAAATCGAAACAGTTGATACCGCCTTGTTCATCTTTGAGCGTCTTGATGACTTTGCTAGACCGCATGTCCCAAATCAGAACCCAGCCCCACTCGACACTGACGATGATATCCCCCTCGTACTTCACGCCGACGATATGTCCTTTGTGGCCACGGTATGCAGACAATTGCCGGCCGGTTTCTTTGTCCCATACATGCACAAATGTATCAAAGCCTCCACTCACAATACGAGTCCCCTCCATGTACACCCCATTGACGGCACCACGATGGCCACTAAGACGATGTGTGATGGAGCCCCGAGATAAATCCCAGAGACGAATCGTCGAGTCCGCAGACGCGGTGAGGAGATCTGCTTCAGTGCAACAAATGCCAGTGATCTTACCGGTGTGCTCCCGGAGGGTACGTAAAAGTCCGTGATTCTTGTCTTTGATGTCCCACACGTTGACGAAGCCGTTGGAATGACCTGTGAAGAAGAAATCATTGTTGAAGTTGACTTTGTGCACATCCAGCTCACAGTTGACGGTCTCAGGCTCAACTTTGATGAAGAAGTGGCCGTCCGCGCCTGGACGGAATGTCCCAGGCCCAGACGAAGGCATGATGCCAGAGCCTGGTGCAGTAGGAAGCGATGCTCCAGCTGAGAGAGAAATACCACTTTCACATCGGTGGTCATCCATCTTTCGTTTCAATTGATTGCACTCGTCCGTCGCCGCACGAACCGATTTGTCCAGCGTGTCCAGCTCCAACCGCAACTGCACCAACGTAGCGTCCTGCCTCCACTCTGCGTCCATCTCTCGTGCGACGCTTTGCTTCAGCTGTAAGTACTCCGACTCCGTTAAGGTGCCGAGGTCAGCAGGCAGCGCACCACCTGAGCCTAGTGCAGCGCTCCCAGAGGGTGCATTGTGCATGACAATATCACGTCGCTGCTTGATCGCGTCGACTAACTCTTGGCGCGTGCGGAACTGCGTGATGTTCATCGTGTACCCTGCAGGCGGGGATAACTTCAAAAAGCCTTCCAGACGTTGATGCTTTGGCACGTCAGACACTGGAATGGTGCGACCTTGGCTCAGATATTTATAAATGCTCTGGAGGACATCCACAATTTCCTGTCTGTGATCGCCAGTCGCACAGTGAAATGTCACGTCGTAGTCCATCGAGCAACGAATGCCAACGCCGAATGCACGATCGAGGAGGATCTCGTTGATGTTCAAGACATCCACGCACCGTTTGATACTGCCGTTGGGGGTGCACAGGTACAGCGCACTGTCTCCGATCAGCAGCACACGCTTCACCATTTCCCCCGTCTTGCTGGGTTTGCGCACAACGGCAAAAAAGTGAAGGACGGCTTCCGATAAGTCTTGAAAGTACGGGCGCATCACCTCAGGCACTTGCACAAAGTGGAGTCCCGTTCTTGGGTCTGATGTCAGCGTTTCCACCGTAATTTCCTGAGGGAGATCCGCCAAGAAGCCAAGGCTTTGATCCTGCGCAGCAGCAGCCGCAGCGCCACGACCACCCCCAGCGCCACCACCACCAGTTGCTCCAAGAGTCAACACAGAGCGATTTGCTGCGGCAGAGTTACGGACAAATGCAGCAGAGCGATGCTGTTGCTTTAAGTACGCAACGCGTTCTTCAATATACCGGACGCGATTCTCCGCTGCCTGGCCTTCATCCAGCACATGCTTTGCTTGGCGAATTTCTTCATCCAATCCACTCACTTTGTCTTGCAGCGCTTTGGCGAGTGAAGACATATCCTTCACTTCTTCTGTGCCTGGCCACGATGGCTGGTACAGCTGCTCTTGCAGATCTTTCTGAAAGTACGTGACGGCGTTGTCGGGGTCTCCTTTGCGCGACGTTTCTGAGCTGCTCGCGTACACTGCGGCATTCAAACGTGCAACAATCAACTCCAACTCTGAAATCTGAGAATCTTTGCTGATGGGAAGTTCACCCTCGGGCCCAAATCCACCGTCCACCTCTTCAATCATTTTCTTGCCTTTATTGACATCCTCTCGCAACTTGGAGAGTTTGGTTTCGTTGTCCCACACGTCCTTCACGACTTCTTTCAGTTTCAGCAAGTTCTGTTCGAGTTGTGTCTGCATGTCAATCATCTTTGACTTGTGTCGATCCTCCATCTCATCTTGCACCAAGTCAATCTCACCCAGCATGGCCTCTTCTTCTTGCTCGAATAGCTCGAGTGCTTCTCGAAGCTGTTCACGGGTGCGCTGTTGGATGATGGACAAACGAAAGTTTGGTGGTTTGACTGTATCAAACGTTCGAGGGTCGAACTTCTTCCCCGTTTGAAGCGTCTCCACGGGGAGTCGATTGTGGGTCAATCGACGGAACACCGTACGCAAAACTTTGATGGTGCGATCACGGTCCGCGCTGTTGACAAACTTCACCAAAATGTCGTACTCTGATGGGATTTGAATTCCCAACGCGCGATTGTCATGCGACACAAATATGGATTTGATGGCATCCACCATCACACAGCGTGCCACGGCGCCTTCTTTTGAGCACAAGAATAGCGTTTGATCTGTGACAATAAGGACACGCTCCGCGTACTCATTGGACGACGTAATTTTGAAGCAATCTACGAACACGTGAATGACAACGTCTTGCAAGTCAGCGAATGCGACACGCCGCTCTGCAGGGACGTTGATAATCTTGAGTTTTGTTCGAGGGTCAACATCTAGGCTGTGTTGGCGACCTTTGTTGTATCGAACTGGAGAAAATCCAGCCGCGTCTGCTCGGACTGTCAGGCCGCTTGCCATGGCCCCAGCGTCATCCCAATCCGCACGTGACATCGAATAGTTTGGATCATCGTTCGCTGGGCTCATGGACCGCAATGCGCCAGCATCACTATCGTTATGTTGTCGTGAAAACATCTTTTTGTTGGACTTTTTTGTTTTCTGTACGTCGCTTTGACAACGAGTGAGTAGATAGATAAAGAAAAAAAAATGTCGACGATTCTCGTAAATATCGAAGGAAAGAAAGAAAAAAGGGAAAGTTTCGCAACAAAGAAAAAAAAGAGAGCAGCTGCTATTGCGCAAATGAAGACATCAAAAGCGCAACTGCAGACACGCCTCCTCCGATAAATACTGCGGAGAAGAGGAGCCATGAATTCAATGGAGTAGAAGGGTCTGAAGCTTTGGCAACGGATGCAGCAGCTGGTTGCGAAGGGCTGCCCTTGGTGCTTGCTGGTGATGAAGGAGATGGTAACGATGGACTTTGTGATGGATTCCGAGTGTTACCATTTGCGTCCTCGCCGTCGATATCCTCGATAGATGTCTTCTTATTTCCAAGCTCGACATACTGGTCACCACATTCTTGGCATGTTTGCACCCCGCAGCCCTCATCTCTGCCTCCATCACTCGACGAGTCGCTTCCTGAAGACTCACTTTCTTCGTCTTCTTCATAACTGTTGTCCAAGTCCCAATCGTACTCCATTTTAGTGTGCCTGATTTCTGGTGCCACTTCCTTCGTCAATCGAGGCCACTCTCGGAACGTTTCCTTCACGAACCCGAGCTTTACTCTGTTTCTGTCAACTACGGCGGGGCCCTCTACAACGCCATAGCGAGCCGCGTCGAAGAAGTTGATCACAGTTGCAAACACTTCGTCAATCCCACTCTCTCTTTCGCTGCTCAATGGAGCATCATCGCCAAGTGGGTCGCCACGGAACACGAGAGCCACACTGCACCCATCGTCGCTCATGAGATAGACCGCTGATCCCGGCGTCACCGCCACTGGGGACTCGACCACAACGGAGATAAATTTCTTCCGCTGAGCCCATAGCACCTTCGTCGGTAAGCGATACGAATCTGGAAGCAGCTGGGTCACTTCATTCATCTCCGCGATTTACTTTCTCGCGAAATCCCAAGACACAATCGACAACAGAACGATAGAAACACACGTACGACACTGGGCTCAAAAAACGAGAAAACGTTATCAAATGTGGGTGATTGTTGGTGCAAAGAGCAAATTCGAAACGTTGTTGTGTGTTTTTTCCCCCTGTGAGGTGATTTCATTGTGTTCCTTTCTTTTCTTGCAATTCTTGCCAAGCAACGGCGGACAATACAAATACTAGTGTTCGTTGTTTGTTTCCTCCTCTTTCCTCTGTTGGGTGTGGACCTCCACACGAACCGTTTGTCCCTCCTTCACACGATTTAGCGACGTTGCTGTCGAGCATTGTTGCGTCTTCCACGTCCGCCATCTCTGTGATCGTCGTCGTTGTCGTCACTGGAGGCGTTCTGACTGCTCTCAAGCCCATCGGCGGGCATATTGATGGCGCGAGTCATTTCAACTTCGTCTTCGTCGACCTCTCGTCGCACCGATGCAGCGCCGTAGCCACCTCCTCCATTCCTCGATGCCACCAACCCACCACCTCGTTGAGAATTTCTCTGATTAGCAGACGGTGGGAGGTGCATCATCGTTGCTGACAGCATGTCAACTCTTGAAACAATTCGGTGCTGCATTTCATGGGCACGACTCCTTGGCGATGATTGGCCGACACCACTTGTGTCGGCGAACATCATCGCAGTTCGTTGTCTCGCTGAGTTAAGCCTTGCTGCCGCACGCTCTGCCACCGACTGAACTTCGGTGAGCCTCAACTGCGGCACTCGCGTAGATCCGCTGAGGGTAACCCCGGTAGCTCTCGGTGGTGGAGCACTGTCATCTGGGAGGGACGCATCGTCACTGTACACGTCATTATCAGATGCATGGTCGGCGTCCTCCTCATCGGTGCTGTGTTCTTCACCGAACAGCATCATGAGGTACTCTTGAAGCCCAAGCTCTGCAGCGGCACTGTCTTGAAGGCCTGATGCTGCCCGTCGCCTCCAACGCGGGTACACAGAAGCAAACGACGCGATTGACTTTTCGTGTTTGTATGTCAAGTCCCCATGATAGGGAGGAGCGTCGCTGCTGTTTGCTCCTCCAGGCCTGCACAGTCGCAGTGGGTGGGGATGTGGCGCCAAATTTGGGTTGTGAGAAAAGTCCGCGTCCGATGCAATGCTGCCAATTCCGTCGACGCGGCTAGAGTGCTCTTGAATGACTTCAACTAGCAAAGGAATGCTATCGTCGAAGTACAGTTTGAGGAGAATAAGTGGCATCAGCAGAGTCTTTGCAAGGGCGGCGCCCAAGACATACCACCGAGATTGAAAATAATCCCACTGCACCGATGATGCCCATCGCGATCCTGAAACTTGCCACACTGAGGTTTCATAGTGGATCAAGTGGCAAAGGCTGCGAAGGTCCTTCTTGTGGTTGTACTCTCTCAGAGGTAACTCTGACACATGGAAGGCTGTGAAGACAAGAAACCACGTGGACAGCCACCACACCAGCGATCTGTGGGACACGATACCTCCCATCAGCACCGCAGGGTTCATAAACGACAAGAACAGAATCGCAACGATGATTGTGGCCGCAAGGCGCTCCACGAACTTTGAAATGGGGGAAGGGCGTCGAATTCTGCCAAGCATGTCGTTCGCAAGAGTTTGAGCAGCGACGAGGCGCTCATCGGTTACGTGGGGGACTTCGTTGAAAAGGCGGAAGGCCCACCACGACTTCTCAGTCCATTGGCGGTCGAGAAACTCTGATGGGCGTGCACGGAACGCAGCAACGTTCTTCACTACCATCTTCACGAGAGCGTGACTCACAAAGAAGGGGTAAAAGACCCAGTACGCAATCAAGTACCCAAACAGCTTCTCACCGATTGCCCGCCGTTGATCTACGGCAACGTCGAGGCAGTTGCTGCTGTCGAACAAACTTTGAATAAGAAACCTAAGGATAGACTGGTCAATGAGCGAAATCGCTGGGCCGGAGAAGCCGTACGACGACTCTGGGTGAAGGAGCTTCTGGTGCAACGCAATAAAATAGTTGTCGTACACCATGAGCGCTTGAATCGCACGAAGTTCGTCGAAACGCTGTTGCCTATGGATTGCTAACGATCTTTCTTTCTGGATCACGCTGCAAAACAGATGCAAAAACTCACTCCACGATAGGTCTGACAACAACGGAATATTGTCTCCTAGTGGAAGCTCTTCGTGTCCACTTGCAGAAGCTCGATAGCGAAACCAAATGTCGCGCAGAGTGTGAAACGGCGATCGCGGTCCACAGTCAATGGTGCTGGAAAGTAGGTCATGAAGCTCGTATTGCAAATACACTGTCTCGGCGCACCTCTTGCACTCGTAGAGACACGCGGCGATGGCTGAAAGAAATAAAATCATCAGGAGCAGTGTGTGGGCCCCAGGAACCGTCTGGAAAGAAGGGTTGTGAATCACTGGCGTTTGTTGGCACTCAAGCTCTGTGCTACACGTGAGAACCGAGTCCCAATTCACCATGAACCCAAGCACGAAAATAGAAAGGGCAAGAACACCGCATTTGAGAACGTCCACCACGGCTTCCATGATCGTTCTCCAAGTCCCCTCGTTCTTCCATTGGTTGTACGCTGTGCGCATGAGGAGGTGAACGTCACGGAGGGATTTGGTGTCCTCCACTCTGAACGAAGTGACGAAACTGAACCCAAGTACCATGTTAATGGATATACTTTGCACAAATATTTGGAAAAAAACGCTTTCTGAGGATTGATGTGTTTTGTTTTTTGTTTTCGTTTCTCTCGCAAACAATCAAAAAAACTGGAAGTTGTTCAAAGTGAGTTTGGTCGCACTACGTGGATTAGTCTGCTCGATATCTGAGAAAAAAATGCTGGGGGGTGTACTGTACACGCGGTGATGAGTGGCAGTAGAGAAACAACTCAGTGAAGGCAGGGGCGTCTGCCTGCACGAGAACACTCAGGAATCATTTACCTGGCTTCCGCCTGTTTCTTACGCTGTGGGAGTATCAACCAACAAGACATGTGGTTCCCTTGGTGAAGGCTGAGGAAGGCGAGGAACGGGCAAGAATGCAGCCTCATGACGCTTTTCCTGCGCCCAGCGCGCAACAATGGAGCCGGTTTCCGGTGGGGACACTTCAGTAGGTCTCAGTTCTTGCGTTGCGGCTGCGTTCACGTTGTCACTGCTTTGGGACTTTTCAAATGCGGGTCGTAAATCTTCCTGGGGTGACGTGACAAGATGGCACCGCCCAACGAAAATGTGATCTCCCATTTCTTTCTCTGGGTCGCGCTTTGTTCGATCAAGAACTTTATACGATGGGAATGAGCTAAATTTTTGCATCCTTCCCTGCAACCAGCCCTTCTTTCTTTCTTTTCTTCGTTTACAAAAGTGAAAGCTCAAATGACAGCGAGAAGATCGTGTAAAGTTTACTTTGTTTCCTTCTTTTTTCACTTTTTCTTGACTTGCGCGCAAAAGATTGCACATCGGTGCTCGACCGACTTCGACTTTGAGCCAAGTAAAAATGAATGAGAAGACGGGGCGAAATAGGTGAGGGGGAAAAAATAGCAAACAGGGGGACAACACGATAGCGAGAAAGTATATCGTTCACAGGAAAAAAAAAGGGGGAACAAAAACGCAAGAAACAACCTCATAGTGTAAGCAAAAAGAAAGAAAAACACCACTGGTTTTCTCACGTTGTGTTTTTGCTGTGATTGCAAAGCAAACAGCTTGCAAACACCGTGGCAGTGGAAACAAAACGGAATACAGCAAAAGGGAATGTGATGCTTTCGGAACAAACAAAATATCAGACACCCAGCCCCGCTTCTTCAAAATACCACATTTGCAACGACAACTCCACACTTTCATTTGGCGCCAACGCACGGAATACAGCAAAAAATGCTTTCTGAAGTCTGAACACTGTTGTGTGACTGCGAAGGGAAAAAAAAACGCACTGATGACGTAGTTGTTTTTTGGTTGCTCAAAGTGGTGCAGCAAAAAACCGAGGATCAACGGCTGAAGAGAGCAATTGGGGGGAAGTAATATGGGCGGCACGGTTGACGACAAGCATTCGTGGCTTGTGGACAGCTAGGTGCGCAGGAGCCCTGACACAGCAGCGGGATTGAGCCCCGCTGGAAGCTGAAACGTAGAAGTGAAAAATGATCAACGATGCAGGGCGAAAAGGTTTCTTCTATTTTCATAAACAAAACAAAAAGGTAACCACGTGGGCAGGTTAACTTGCCTCTTTCTTTTTCTTCTCGCTCTCATCAGATCCAAATTCGGAAATTGTTTGTGTTGGAAGTCGCGGACGATTTTTTTTTCTTTCATTTTGCGGAGCGGAGTGCTTTTTTTTGACGTGAGGGAGTCTGTTCACATGATGTGATTGGGGCTCGAACTGCAGAACAGACGGGAATGTGTGCGTGTATTTTGGCAGGGCTGAAGGGCACGCGGGTTGATTTGCGTTGGGAAAAGAGAGCTGATAGTCTCCGATTTCTTTTTTTTGTGTGTTGGTGATATCGAGTCCAACCTCCAAACGCTTAAATGTTACTGGAGATCCAAAATAAAACAAAATGATGCTCAGCTGCACAGCGCGTGTTTGCGTCCTCAGCAGCCTAGTCCTATTGATTGCTCTATCGCGATCCAGACAATTCGCGAGCCACTGGCGGGCTAGTTGGCGTCTTGCGCAGCCCCAATGATTTTGTAATATTGTGACAAAAAGGGGACTCTCTCAAGTACGGAACAATCTTGGCCACAAACGCCTCGCGCATCACCCCCATGTCTGCGTTCTTTGGAAGCATCCCAACACCTCCGAGTAAGTCCTCCTCTCCAAGCCCGTTGCACGGATCTGATGTTCCCAGGATTGGTGTCTTGGGAGAAAGCCTGTTTGCTAGAGTCGCCTCACCACCGTTTGCCTGTTGTTGAGGTGTTGACCCTCGACTTCCCGCTGGTTTCACCGCTTGCGTTAATCGACGCATTCCCTGCTGAATGACGTAATTGCCGAAATTATCTGAAACTAAGAATCTCACTGTAGAATCGTCGGACAGCAGTCTTTGCATCGCTGCGCAGCACAGCAGCGGTGACGCGTGCTTAAAAAATGACTCTAAGACGTGGGAACCAAACTTGTTTGACGCAATCGCAATCACCGACGATGGAATGGACACGTGAATCAAGAACGACCGAAGGACTCCTTCATCGTTTGTTTGGCGTTGAATGATCATCTGGACAATAAAATTTCCAAATGGATGCACTGCCAGTGCTAAGAAATGGTCCACGACGAAGTCTTCCAGCATTGTTCGTTGCCGAGGCGGCATGACATCGAAGAGGCGTGTAAGGGCAATGCACCCGCCTTGGCTGGTGCACAAACGCCAGCAGTGTTGCATCACGATCGACAGCAGTAACTCCGCATCACGCATCAAGTCATCCGCTGCAGTTTCTCTACCTTTCAGCATCGCTTGCCTACTTGGGGACATTGGGCTACTCTTTCCACTACCTCCCAGCCTTCGGGAAGACGCAGGCGAATCCGCCGCAGTTGGTGACGCAATTGGCGATGGGGCAGCAAGGGCGGCAGCGGACGACGCGTTCTCAACAATGGTGACGACAATGTTTCCTCTGTCGTTCTCGCACAAATCTAAGAGAAGCGTCTCATCATGGGCCACTAGCGATGCGATTCGTTGCTGCATCGTTTTGTTGTATCGTCGGAATTGGCTTGGCACGTTTTCATCTCTTTTGATTTTTCGTAATCGTCCGATTGCAGTGAGCACGTCGCTCTCCTGAGAGGGATCCATGGCAGCGCCCTCTGCTTGTTTTCCGTTCACGTTCTCTTCGTCGTCCGATATGACACTACGCCCAAGCCGCTGATGATCTGCTGCACCCAAATGGGCATGATCATCTCTTTCTAGGCGGCGCGGCGTCGACAGCGTATCAAAATCACTCATGGACTGCGAGAATCCATCCGAAAGTTCTCCTCGCAGTGAACCTCGTTGCATGGAAGAATTATGCAGCTGCTGAATAGCGTGTTGAGAAAAGAGAGGTGGGACACCAGAAGCACGAGGTGGATGTTGCCTACGCGCGGAAGAATGCCCTCCAAGGGACGCAGGGATCATTGGCGAACGTTCTGCGCAGAAGCTGCTGTTGCCATCGATGTGCACATGTTGATCAGGGGGGCTTACCGCCGAGGGAAGCCGGACGCTGACTTGATGAAGCCATTGATGCACTGTGTTGCCCCCTCCGTTGGTGGATCCTCCGTACGGATTCCAAGAATATCTCGAGCTTGTTGACTGCCCTCCACAGCTTGTTGGGCTCACAGGCTCTGAGCGCGTCGCCATTGGACTGACTATTTCTTTCAAACAAAAAATAAGTGGGCCTTTTCTCGAGTCGTCCTCTATACTCTGGAACTTATATGAGAAAAATGGACAGGGAACAAACTCTGTGAGTAACATTGCTCCTTAGAATGTCAGTGTCACGTTTTCGTAAGGTGAATAGAGAAAAGAGGGGGATTCATCATCAAGGCACACACACTGCGCGTAGCGAGGGCACAAACACACACAAAAGTTAACAACAACGAAAGTTTGGAAGCCCAAGCAATGAAAGCTACAAAGTGTGTGTAGCATGCAGATTTTTTTGTTGTTACGGTGTTGTCTTCAGTTTTTTTTGTTTGTTTGTTTGTTTGTGAGTTTTGATTGAGTTTCCGCTTTACTCACGCAAGACACTACGACTAAAGCTCGCTAGAGAAAAACATTGCTTAAGTGCATCAGTGGCGTAAGGTTTGTCCTTCTGTCATTTTTTCTTTGGTTTTTGCAGTCAATAGTCTCAGCGTGCTGCACTCTCATCCAGCAATGATAAAACGGGTGCGGGTACACAACTGCAACCCTCTAATAAGCAAAGATTCACGGAGGGGAGAAAAAAAAAACAGGCGCCTCCAAAAAAAAAGAACGAAAGAAAGTGCACAAATACTTGTCTTATCGCGAAGGAAACAACAGTGGACAAAAAAAATTGAAAAAAAAAGAAAAACGTGCAGTGTGCAACAGTAACTTGTGGGTGCGCTATCAGCGAGCGCATGGAAAAATTGTGTCAACAAAGTTGCGCATCTAAGAGCCGATTCCCACTAGATTCAGAAGGGACAAGAAAGGTTAAATTTTGTGTTGGGTGTTCCCTCTCGCTTCGGAGTTTTTTTGCTTTTTTGGGGAGGGTCATCGTTGCCTTTGTACACATAAGTGTTGCCTGTCGAAGCGTGCACTGTCTACACTGCGCATGCGCTTTTTGGACAGGAGGCAGAAGAAGAGTGTGTTCAGAGAGCATCAAAATAACAAAGGCATTCACTGGAAGGAAACAACAAACTTGACGGGGGGGTGAGAGGGATGAATGGGTGTGGTGGTCTCAACACACAAAGGGTGCACTTTTTCCAAGGTAACAACAATAAGTCATCACGCAATGCAGTCTGACCGAAACAGTACACACACACGACACAAATTTTAGAAAAGAGAACTCACAACACTCCAAAAATTTCCGAAAGAATATTGCGCTCCACCAATCTCTTGCAACATGTTGCCATCAAAGCGAGTGGTGCTGGCGCACCTCGCTAACAAAAAGAAGGAAGCTAGTGAGCACTAAGGAAAAAAAAAGACAAGTCAACACCTCGCCCTTTGAATCCATTGAGTACACACAACCATACGGTAGGCCGCACACGAATCCAATGGGACTAAAAGTGCATTTTGCTTCTTCTTTTTTGTTTGTTTGTCTTGTGAACCCATCTCTAGCACTTCTTCCTTACTTGGCGTAGTAGTTCTTCGGCTAGCTCAGAAAAACACGCATGTCTTCGGAAACTTGTGCAATTTCTTTTCGTTGAAACTTGGAGGGAGGGACACAAACTTGCGAGACACTTCAATGCGTGCGACCTTCTCGTGGACCAGTACGATCACACAATTCGACCCTTCTTTCATTCGCCTTACGATTTTTGTTTTGTTGTTGTTGTTTCCCCAACTTGAGATTTGTCCATTGTATGCTTGGGGTTTGCTCGGTGGCGATGAAAAAAGAGTCTACTAAGTCTACCCCGTATGGAGCTCGACTCGTGAACCTCCGAACAGTCGCCAACGCGAACAACTAATCCAGAAAAAGAGAGTAAAAAATACGTGAGTATACCGTTCTTCTCCTTTAGCAAAAAAAATAAACAATTATCCTCGTCTCGATAACTTCCAACGTTGTGACACACGAACAGCGTCCTATTTGTTTGTTGAGTTGCTGTGTTGCAATCATGCTGGGTATCCTGGAGGTGGAGGAGGGAGCGTCTGCTGTTGCTGCTGTCCTCTGTAACCAGCAACTGCGCTTTTCATGATATTCTGCTCATACGGAGAACCTCTCACTGCTCCAATCATTTGGCCAACACACCAAGAGTGGAATCGGGCATCTCCATTAGCGAGCACACGGAACATGGTTTGAATGCAATAATTCGCAAAGCGATCGTGGGCTAACGTTCGCAGCCCACCGACGTCAGTAAACGCAACACGGGCAAAGGGATACAATTCGTCTGCGGTGGACGATCGGAGGACATCTTCCATCACATGAGAACCATACTTGTTGGTTGCAATACGAACGTAGTGGTGCACAAAGTACTCATTCAGCAAACGCTGATTGATCACAGAGTCCTTGAGCCCTGCGAAGTGCTTGACAACGTAATTGCCAAAAGGATGGTCGATGAGTGCAGGGATGTGCTGCATGGTGAGGTCAAAAAATGCGTACAGTGGAGGTCCTTGAAGCGTCGCTAAAATGCGCGGCAACGCAATGCAGCCGCTCTGGTTGAGGGCGAGTGTCATAAAGCGATTGCTTGCATATTGGAGGATCGGTTGGGATCCTTCAGCACCAAGGCGCTCGACAAGATGAGCAACGATGATGCCTCGCTCACGCATGCAAAGATCATTCATGACTTCTTCAGAGCTGCCAAGAAAGTTTACCATGCCAGCGCAGAGTGACGCTGGCAGACGAATGACACGCGTTCGCACACTGCGGTCGGTCTTCTCTTTCCGCAAATCTGCAATCATCGCCTCTGAGGCTGGGTCACCAAGTCCACTACTGGCGCTTTGGGCAAGGTTTGAAGCGGCATCGGTTCCGTTGGATACAGCACCACCCGCCCAGAATTCTTTCGGATTGATGGTTCCATTTCCAGAAGTTTGGAGGTGCGAGTCGCTGTTCTCCAAATGCTTCTCGTCTGCAATGCTGCTAGAGGGAGTTGGCGCTCCTTTTGTGACTCCTCCTGCTTCGATGGGTGCGTTTGTCACTGGTGGTGGCGGAAGTGGCAAAATAGCAACAGACCCAATGCTACCAAACTGCTGGCCCTGATCGCCTGATGCTTGAAATACGCCACCAGAGTAAGCAGGCGGCGGTGGTGGGGGTGGTGGGGGCATCGCACCTCCCCCCGCCATAGCAAAAGGCACCATCATAGTAGGTAGCATCCCCGCTCCGTACTGTGGGGCTGCTGTGACGTATTGAGGGACCTGTTGGCCATTGCCTGAAACTTGCTGCTGAGGGAGGACGTAGACGTACTGGACTTGTTGGTTGTTGGCCGTTGCGCCCTGTGGTGCGGCAACGTAAGTTGTTTGGGGCATGCTTTGTTGCATCATTGCAGGGTGCGCCTGATAGTACATTTGCAATGCTCGTTGATGTTTGATTTGTGCTGTAGGTCGAAATGGGTGTGATTAGAGAATCCTGTGTGAGAGTAAGCCACAAAAGCTGAAGAGTCTTTGTGGAGGGGGAATGTACTTCCGTCGTGTGTTTGGGCAGAGGGGTTTGTTTTGCTTCCGCTCCGCGTATGCCTTGGGTCACAACAAATTTTGAGCTTTCTTTATGTTGGGAAGATGAGGCGAACTCACGATTGTTCTCTTTCCGCTAGGTGTTCCTGTGTTGATTCAAATGAAGAAGGAGCAACAAATCAAACGATAAGAGAAGAAAAAAATGGAAAGAACGATGTTGGTTAAATGTTTCGGGATCGCAATGCAACTCTTCATACTGTGTGTTTCATTTTTCCTAAGAATCGGCCGCTCCGCAGTGATTCGACTTAAATGCAATCATCAGCGACACAAACAAAACGTTCCCGCTGATAAGCATCACAAACACGACAACGAACCTCACATGGCGCAACTCAATACCCAGAATGAGAGGTCGAGGTTGATTCGCGATCATGTACGTACACAGTGAGTGTAAACTTGCGTAGATTTGTTCCATTGCGGCCAGTGACACCGATGGCTCCGCTGGGGAGGCGGACCTACTGCCGTGAGAACCAGCGATATTGCCTCCTCCTACACCACCACCACCACCGGCGTTTCGGTTCAACGACATGGCCAACACACGGCTCACACGACGACCTCCCACTGATTCCTCCTCCTCATCTTCAATTCCTTGCTCAAGGTTGGTATGATAGACGTCAATCTGTCTGGCGATGTCAAATGTCTTCTGCGCAATGAGAGCACTGTGTCGCTTGAAATGCTTTTGAGCCACTTTTGCAACACCGATGGCACACGCCATAAACCCAATTAACGCAGTGAGAAGAATTGTTGACGCGATACTCAGCTGGCCGTAAGATTGGCGTTGAAACAGAAGTCTCACAACAAGGTACGTAAAAATAGAAATCGTTCCTAGGGCGCTCAGCCACATGGAGGGCGTGAATACTGCATTCAAAATCGATTTCGGGTTGGTGAGTTCTTCGACGGCCAACCGACGACACTCTTCCCAAGCACGGAGCTGCTTGAGGTGCATCCCCTCGACAACAACAACTCGCTGCCTTGGAGGCGCATTGTCATCCAGTGCGTAGGTGAGCGAGCGAATAAAGCTGACTTGATGCAGGTAGATCGTGATGATAAACGCGAAAGTGGAGTAGAAGACCAAAAACATGCCACAGAAGAAAAACGTGGAAAGCACATAAAGCGCCTCCGAGTACTCGTCATCTCCGCTCTGTTCAATGGCTTTCGTTCGCACAATGCTTACTGTTGCCGCCGACAACACTACAGCGGTTGACGTGGCCATAAATGTGTGCTTAAGGTCGCCTTTCAAGACTTGATACAGTTGAAGGGCGTTTGTAATTTCGTACTTGCACGATTGTGCTTCTCCTCGGGGAGGTGACGATCGCGAAAAGTCCGCAGAAGAACGGGTTGAGTTGACCTCACCATGTTCCACTCCATTCCTTGGGAACAATGGTGACGATACGACCTCCTCTTGCTGCTGTTGAAGCTGCTGCTCCCGCAGCTCTGCCGGGACGTGGGATGCACGCAACACTAGCAGTGGGGGGTCGACCTCAATATCCTTCAACCGGCGAACGTTGGAACGTTCCGTTTCTGGCTCATAGCTGTCGGAAATGGAAAAATGCCGGAATGCCACAACTGAACCCCAGGCGCAGAAAATGAAGAACGTGGCTGGTGGTGCGAAGGCATTGACTGCGTCGACGCTTCCTTCTCGATGCGAAGCTTCGAGGAAGTACAGGGTGGAAGTCAAAACAGGAACCCACGCGATCGATAAGAAAATAGCAAGAACTGCCGTGACCGCTTTTGCTTGCGCGGAGAGTCGACGAACTCCCACTAAGCAAAACTGATAAATCAAAAGATAAATGAGAAGAAATGGGCTGAGTACTGGTGTTGTCAGGATCATAACAAACCACGCAAGTCGAGCTTTGCGCCCTTGAGTTTGTTCTTGCGACCCGCCATCACGCGCATTTAACTGGACATTAATGTCCTGGTCCATATCCTCCTTTCTCGCAAGACTCCAAATGAAGCAAAAAAAAGAATAAAGTCTCCAAAGCTCAGTTACATCAACATGGTGCATTTGTATGTGTTGCTTGTTTTATTTGTTGTTTGATTTTGTCTATTTGACGTTAAATGACCAGCAGTTTCTCGCATCGTTTTCTTCGTCACCTTCGTTCTTAGATTTGTTGCACTCTGTCATCCATTCAACGCTTCATAGAGGAAGCGCCACTGATCGAAAATTGTTTGAGTGCTCGCATAAGTTTCGCGTTGGACTCCATTGAAGGTGCAAGCTTCGTCACTTGCTTGTTGGGCGTTTCGAGCTCGCCGGTGAATTGGAACACAGAACGATCTACGCCAAGTGCATCGCACACGCTCTGCAACAAATCGGTGTCGGTCACCATACCCCGAGGCAGCACGTGCTGGTTGATCAGCATCTTGAACGCATGGAAGCGGCTGGCATCATCCAGAATAAGTGACGCAGCTAGAAGTCCGTATGCCCACTCACCACGGCTCGTTGAAAATTGAGCAGTTTGCTCAAGGAATCCGATATATGCGTTTTGCTCTGCAATTTGATACGAATGCGTCCGCTTGATGCCAAGGGACCGCAGCAACACCGCCGTCAAGAATGGGCCGAAGTAGTCGTATCCATGGTACCCAAATGCGTTAGGATGCAGAATTTGAGGAGAGACCTCCATCGCGGAGGGTGTGGGGACCGGCGTGGAAGATTCTGCGTAAGCGTGTAAAAGCAGAGCTGAGGCGTCACGGAAGGCCTTTCCAACACGAATGACGTCTTGGTTCCTGCGGGTGCTAGCATCCACAGTCGCATCGTAGTAGTGAGGGACAAGCGAATGGAAGTCCACGCGAGAGAAAAACGCATAGAGCACGTCCTTCACGCTATGGGTTGGAGGGCAGCAGTGGTGGAACACGATTCCAAGAACCTGCTTCCAAGAGATTGCGTTTGGGTTGCGGGTGGGTACACCATTGCTGTTGAAAGTGAACGCAGGGCGACGCAAAAACGGCTCCAACTCACCAAGAATCAGCTTGATTGTCTGCGAAGCCTCCGTAGGCAAATCAGCTGCAGCGACCAATCCTTTGTGCAATGAGAAATACTTCCCGTAGCGAGCGCCACCGCCTTGAACAGCCAAATACTTTCGAGTGGTCTCATCGATGCCGGACGGACTACTCGTAGTCGCTGCAGCAATGTTACGTGCTTGGGGGAAGCGATGGCGAAGAAGCTCTTTCAGGACTGCGCGCCACGGTTCTGCATGATCATTTCCCTCCTCGTTGAAGTTCAGTTCACCACAGTCATCGCGTCCAAGCCATTCGGCGAACTTCTTCCGGCGTAGCTCTCGTTGAAAACGCAGCTCCTCACGAGGATTATCAAACGCCTTGTCCGGCGCCGTTCCGAAAAGCGCAGCAAAGAGCGCTATGAGGTCTTGCAAATGTCCGTCTGAGTGAGATGACAACGACGCGATCAATTCACTGCATTTATCGTCCGACAACAGTCGTCCAGCACTTCCCCGCTCGCCGAAGATGAGCGATACAACAGATTTGTGAAGAATTGGAACCTCAGTTGCGAGAAGCGCTGGAGGAGATGAAGACACCTCAGTGGGAGAGCGTACAGTGTTGCTCAATAAAACACTTAAAGTCTTCGCCGAGCGATTCTTTCCCCAGTCGGTGGACTGCAGAGGCTTGACAATTCGTACGCCGGCTCCGCTCACTTCTTGCGATGGGACTGTCGTTGTTGCGTCACGAAGTGAACTGAAAGTCGGAAGTGCAATTTCACCACTTCGACTCCACCCAACGCGGAAGCTGCGGCCTTGCATGCACATAGCATTCTTCGGGTCCTTCGACTTTAGCGTAACTGACTTGCTTTTGGCAACTAGGAGAACCCCTGGCGCTAGCGGTGCAACGGGGAACGCATCAGGAACGAGAAACAATGCTGTTTGTGGCAGCAACTGGCGTCGGGGATGAAATACAGAAAATGTGGGCAGCTCGTATGGCAGCTCGATCTCTTGGAGAGACCCTTCGTCTGAGTGTACTCGCTGAGCGTCGTCACGTCGTCCATTGAAAAAGTTTGTTCCACGAGAATCGCGCGCGAAGAGCGCTGGCATACTGCCACGGGGCCCGTCGTGAGGCACCGCTGACCAGCGGTCTGAGACATCACTGCTTGGCGGATTCACCGGTGATGCTTCGATTTCAGGGAGAGCGCTTGGACTCGAGCCGTTGGGTGTATCTTGATTGTTGCTGTGATGTCCTTGATGGAGAAGCTCATCCTCAGATGCGTTCGCGATGTACGTCCAAACACGTTGCGACGCGTCGTAAGACTCAAACAGTGCGCTCATCGAACGGCACTTCTCTTGGAGAGCAGCAACCGATGTGTTGACAATACCACGAATTGTTACTCGTGCACGAACACGAAGTCCAAAGCCAAATGCAGGCTCGTCCCCGTGGGGGTAGAATGTCACTTGACCAGATTTGTCGAGGTGAATAGCGTGGTCAATGTTGCATCGAATCAGATTGACAGGAGCCAAAAAGAGAACTTCGCATCGGCCGTCCAATCGCATGATACGGAAGCTTGGAACCTGCATAAGCAGCGACGCAGGCCACGCTAAAAGCATGTCGAGCGATGGGTCCATGAGGTATTCACGGTTCACAGATGAAGGTGCTACGGCACTCTGGTTGGGAGCCTGTGTGCTGCTGAGGTTATTCGTTGCAAAATCACTGCGGCCACTCGCGATTTGTTGCTCGATTACGGCGCTGGTTTGTCGATCAACATCAGCCGCTGCGAAGTATCGCGACACATCGTCATCGTTGTTTTCGTGAAATTGAAAACCTTGAGCTGAAACGTTAGCTTGCTCAAGCCGTTGGGACGGACGGAAATTTACCGACGCAGCATGGTGACGAGCGGTAATGTCAGTGGTTGAGCGAAGGCCTGTAGGTGTCGTGAGGTTGACTCTTTGCTGGCGCACAAACGGAGCAGTGTTTGTCAATATCTTGGGGTGCGGATCTTCGCGCTTGATTTTGCTTTCCGCGGCAGATTTAACGGCTGCCTCAACGGGCATAAGGAGGAGAGAGTTTCCATATGGTACGTTGTTGAAGTCAGCGAGAGACGCCACGTTGGGGGGGACAGCTTGCGGAGCTGGTGGCTGCAGCGGTGCTGCAAAGCCACCCTGTCCAAAACCTGCTGCTGGTTGGCCAAAGCCGCCGGCCGCTTGCTGCTGGCCAAAGCCGCCTGCTGCTGGTTGACCAAAGCCGCCTGCTACCGGTTGACCAAAGCCGCCTGCTGCTGGTTGACCAAAGCCGCCGGCCGCTGGCTGTTGGCCAAAGCCTCCCGCTGCCGGTTGCTGTCCAAAGCCACCAGCTGCTGGTTGTTGTCCAAAGCCGCCCGCCCGTTGTTGTTGGCCAAATCCACCTGCTGCCGGTTGCCCAAAGCCACCAGCCGCTGGCTGTTGGCCGAAGCCGCCCGCTGCTGGTTGACCAAATCCACCCGCAGCCGGCTGTTGACCGAAACCGCCAGGACGCTGCTGCTGCTGACCAAAACCGCCTGCCTGCTGCTGCTGACCGAAGCCTCCACCTTGCTGTTGACCGAAGCCCCCTTGCTGTTGCTGGCCGAAACCGCCTTGTTGCTGCTGTTGGCCAAAGCCTCCGCCTTGTTGGCCAAAGCCGCCGCCTTGCTGCTGGCCGAATCCGCCTTGTTGCTGCTGGCCAAATCCACCCGCGGCCGGTTGTTGCTGGCCAAAGCCTCCGCCTTGTTGGCCAAAGCCGCCGCCTTGCTGCTGGCCGAACCCGCCTTGTTGCTGCTGTTGACCGAAGCCACCGCCTTGTTGCTGGCCGAAGCCACCAGCAGGCCTCTGCTGTTGACCGAAGCCACCGCCTTGTTGCTGCTGGCCAAAACCTCCGCCTTGTTGTTGTTGGCCGAAACCACCACCGGCAGGCCTCTGCTGTTGACCAAAGCCACCTGCCTGTTGACCAAATCCTCCACGCATGCTAAAACTACGAAATCCATAAAAAAGAAGAAGAGTAAGAACAGTGTGAATGCGAGCACTTCCAAGACATGTGACACAAAAAAGGGTAACGGGAAAAAAAGTGAGAACTGTCAGCATCATGAAAAGAGCTCCTTCATCGTTTGACTATTTTGTGGAATGTTTTCTGCTGCACAGTAGTCATCCCAGTGGAGCATCTCAGAAGAAACATTCTGCACAGGCGCGCCGCACGCCTGCTCTGTGGCCAAGGTGCACATGATAATAAGGGGCACCCGTTCACCGTTGCTCGAGAATGTCTCGACAGAATGGCCATAAAATGTTTTGAAAGTGGACTCCAAGGAAGGACCCGCGGGTACTTGGCCAATCTCTTTCATGTAGTCATCGTAATGGATCATGTCTTGACTCAAGTTTTGAGAGCTCGCCCCATATTGGCCTTCAACTATGGCCACACATTTGAAAACAAAGGACTCAACTTCGCCGTTCGTTTTCGTGACTTGGCTGGTTACAGGCGCGAATGGGAGCAGTTGAAACTGCTCTTTCATCGAAGCTTGCTTCACTGCTTGTGGCTCCACAAATTCACAGTAATCATCCCAGTGCAGCATTTCCGACGATAAGTTCTGAGTTTGGTATCCAAAGAGCGATGGATGGCACACCTTCGCCTTCATCATGTACGTATTCGCTCCATCGACATACCGAAATCCAGGCCATTGCGGGGTGGAGGTCGCAAGCGGCTGCGTTTGCGAACTTTGGCCGTTCATTTTTTTTTTTTTTCCTTTTTACGTCATAATCGATCAACGTGAGAAAGGTTAGCATGAGCGAAAGAAAATTCACGACACTAGCAGTTAAGTTGTAGGCGTAAAAACATTACCACAACAAAGCAAAAGTCAGGCAGTGTAGCCGCCACTCATTTTCGCGCAAAAGCTGTCGATGCCAGAAGAATCATACTGGACAATAGGATGGGACTGTACAGCCTGCAACACTGCGCTTGTGGTGAGAGAAACGGTGGTGGCAGCAGCAGCCGCAGCAGCAGGTGTCAGTGGCTCATGATGCACTGATGTGGACGCAGTCACGGTCAATTGGCCAATAATTTGTCGGCAAACTCCCTCCAAATCAGCTCCACTAAATCCATTTGTTGCTTGTGCAACTGCAGCAAAATCGATTTTCTGAGATTCGCCAAGGAACAGTGTGAGCAACTCTTGTCGCTCTTCGGCATTCGGGAGTGGAACAAAGACAAGTTGATCAAAGCGGCCTGGACGAAGTAGTGCACTGTCAAGGAGCTGAGGCATGTTGGTCGCTCCGACAAAGCAAACGTCAGACGACAATGAAAATCCATCGAGCTCCATTAGTAGTGTGGATAGCAGCCTCGAGTTGTCACCATTGGAAGACCGGGAGCCACCAATAATCTCCACTTCGTCGAAGAATACAACGCAAGGAGCTTTCTCTGCTGCGGAGGCAAATGTGTTCCGCAATATCTGCTCAGATTCTCCAACGTACGCACTGATAAGCTCAGCACCATCGAGATATACAAAACTGATATTCTGATCACTACATAGCGCTTTTACTAGCGATGTCTTCGCGCAACCAGGTGGGCCGTACAAAAGAACTCCTCGCGGGGGTGACAATCCAAAATTTCGAAACCGATCTGGATGCTGCCTGGGTAACAAAATAGCGTGTTGCAACAACGCTTTTACTTTCGAAAGGCCAGCAATCCGGTTCCATGAAATCGCAGCTTTCATTGAGGATTTTGCAGCTAGCTGTGCATACGGACGTGCAAGCAACTCAGACCTTGTGCGCCCAACAGTGGCGAGTGATAAGGCACCAGCATCAGCGTGAGGATGCATTTGTGCAAGGATGAACTTTCGCTGCGTCGCATCAGGAAGCCCAAGCGCCAACACTCGATCAAAATGTCGAGCAAAGGGCTGGCCAACACGATGGACGGATCGTACCAAGACAACAACTTTTGTAGCTGACATGTCAACTGTTCGTCGCCATTGCGCACACAACATTTGCACTTTCGCTGATACGGTCAACTTACGCAACGCCATTTGAGAACTTTCCTCATCGTTCATCATAAAAAAGCTGACACCGTCCTCAACCAAAAAAACAACTGCTGCACAACGCTGCGGTGGTGAGAGTGCATGAATAGTATCACTGAAATTGACAACCATGCACAAGTTGGGAGATGCACAGAGGCTGCGAATGGCGCTAGTGACTCCGCAACCACGCTGACCACATACAAGAATCCAGGCTTCACCCTGGCTGGAGAAGATTGCCGTCCGCAAGCCTTTGATGAAACTCTCGATTCCAAGCAAAGAATTATCAGCAGAAACTTGAGGCTTCATTTCAACATGATTCACCTTCACCACAGTAGTGTGGTCTACTAACAGTGGAATCGATCCCGCTGGTCCGTGGATAGTCTCACAACTTTGAATTTGCGCTATTGAATCGCCATTCTGAACTATCGTGGCACTAGCTACCACGACTTTACCCAAGAGCAATGAGTGAAGGCAGTGAACAGTTTGGTGATCATCGCGAGTTGCGTTCACAATGATTGTTTTCGCTACCTTAACAAGCGCATCTGTGCTCAATGGTAGCAACTGAAGCATATCTTGGCCATCCTCCGCCGCAAAAAACAAGCCAGGTTCAGGTGAAACACCCCGTAATGTCACTGGCATCACAGTGGAAGTCCGGCGCTCTCTCTCCGCAAACTCTTTCGAAATAACAACACACGTTGAGAAGTGGAACTGCTGTTGCGAAACAATGTCACTGCGTGTGAGAAACCATTTTCTGCTCTCAGCTGTGTTTTCGACTTTTGTTAGGCAGCACAACATGCCCAGACTTAAAGGAGAACAGCGATGAAGAATGACTCAGCACAGCACAGCGTTAGAAGTGAAGTAGTCAAAAAATTGTGGGTATCAAGCTCCGTAACACTGTGCGCTTTTGTGTATGTGTTCTTCTTTCTTCGCGTGCATATTTTCTTGAATGTTTCTCTTTTCCTGCACACTGAGAAAGTCTATGTGAACTTGCGATGGTTGCTCTTATTACCAGAACAGCTCCATGAGGAAGAGTTTCAAATTTCTATGCCCGCCAGTGGTATTTCCCCACCCAACGCATTGTTCTATGTGTTGTGACTCTTATCGAGTCAAAGATGTTGATCGCGCCACTGTATCACTACGCGCTGCATCTTGGATTGGAGCTTTCGCGTGTTGGGTCCTGAGAGTGTACCCCTCAATGACGAGTTGACCACACCCTACAAGCATGTTTGCAGCAGCAGCCGTGTCCATTTCAACGAAAGCATACGAAGTCCCGCCAGTGTTGCCTGAGCAAGTCCTAAGCTTCAATACTTGACCGTGTCGAGAAACTTCACGTGTGATAGAAGTTCGACTGAGTTCAGAGGGTATCTTTGACAAGTAGACAGTGCGAAGGGTGGCGTCATGGACTCGGCGTTGAGTTTGTGCCGATGCTGTCGGTCGAACGCGGTTGGCGATGGGCTCACTGGATGCTTCTCCCACAAACAAGCGCTGAATCTCCGTTAGAAGAATGCCCCTGTACTTCAAAAGTTCATTGAGGAAAACGGCACGAATACTGTCCCCACGAGGCAGTCGCGACAACGTGCTGTTCTTGCACAGCAGTGTAGCAAGATTCAACCGCTGAAGTGGTGACGTTGCCTCAATACTTGTGATCATCATTTCCGCCAGAGCCTCATTCGATAGGTCATGATGAGTCGAAAGAAAAACTTGCAAGTTGTGTGTTTGTGATGGATGAAGCACCTCCCACAACTGGGCGCAAATTGCTTTGCGCATGTCATCACACCCCTCTGTAGCAACTTCTGGGAAGGTTTGCTTAACAATCATCTCTCGTATTGCTTCTGCAACTACATGTTGCACAATCAAAGGCCCAGTTTGACGGAATGGAACGAATGTATGAACCTTCTCAACAGCGAGGTCAGCCATCGATGAGTGTGAAAAACAAACAAAGCCGTGCGGTCGATGGCTGAGAAAATCGGGTATCACGAAAGCTTCATTTGCACCAAAATGGTAAAAAATTTCGCGCAAGCTCAAGTTGCTCGTCGACTTGTCAAGTTTCTGAACATGAAGCCAATGCGCATGTTCATCGTTAAGGGCTGTGAGCAGTGCTTCGTGCTGCACTGACTCATTCATCTGGCAGTTGTTGGAGGCTGTGTGAATTGTCAACACGGAGTTATCATGACCAGCACTGTCATCAATTGAAATGGTACTGGCAGGTGAGTTGCTTCGAGACGCCATTTGACTGCACTTCAACAAAAAATGCAGAGTAACATTTTTCACAGAAAAAAATCGGAATAATTCGAACAATTTGACAAAAAAAATCTTACCAACTAGCACACATGCATTCGAAGCAGCTCTGCTTGCCTCTCCAGCGACACTCCAACTTCACTAGTTGTGTTTCTCGCTACTGGTGACTGCGACATCTCAAGTGCGGCTTTGTGATGTTTGTAATGATGAAAAGCACCTCGAAAACCAGCGTTTTTCACCTTCGATGGGAACGGGATCGAGGTATTAAAGCTACCAAGAACTGGAACAGGCGAAACAGCAACAGTCACATTGGATTTGATTGCACTTCCAGCAGTGAACTGATTTGGCCGTGTGCTGAGCGCATGACAAAAGAGTGTTCGAGGTTTGCTCTGAAGTTGCGACGGAAGGGAGCAGTGAAAATTCTTCCACATGCTTTTCAATTCACGAAGTGGTAGCTCGAAACAACTGGCAAATAGCTCCACCACAATGGATTCGACAGAATGGGCGCAAAGTGAATGAAGAATCAGGACGTCGCTAGGCGGGAAAAGCGCGTTATTGTGCGTCCTATCAGTTGCTTTAGTTCTGACAGCAAACCAGTGCATCTCGCCGAGCATAGCCAACACCAACGACTGCTTTTGCAGTTGTGTCGGCTTCAACTGTCGCCTTAGTCGCTTGTCAAGCAGACCATTGAGTTGCAACAAATCATAGAGGCTTGCCACCCATTCGGTTGAGCAACAATGATCAACTAGCTCCGACATCGCGTCGTCGTTGATTGATGGGAAGTGTTTCAGCACGCGCAAGCACAGCTCGTTCCTAAGAACAGACTCTCCAAAAGCAGCGACGCGAGAAAATTCGGATGTGACATTCCAGCAGCTCGCCGAAGCATGAAGGGATCCATGAACAAGGACGTTGTGATTTCTGAGAAAGTGAATCGCCTTCGATAGATGTGCAAGACGTGTTGATAACTTGGAAGACGAAAACTCCTCAACGAGTCTCTCGCGATGAGCAGTTGCCTGCCAGAAGTCACGGATTGAGAGAGGTTGCTCAAGGCACTTCGACACCAAGAGTCCAACTAGTTGGCACTTACCATCACCTCTTCGCAGAACAGACATCCGATGACCCTTGTAAGAAAGCCCTCAATTCAAAGTTGACAACGTCAAATATTTATGCGTGAAACAAAGAACCTTTTCGCATGATAGAAGTGCTAAACACTTGAAGTGTACATCTAAGGTCACTGCCTCTTATCGTGGTTTACCCACGGGTTTGCAAGAACGTCATCAATTGAAATGCGCTGGTCCGGATCCTTCTGCAACATTTCTAGGATGAGTGATTTCAATTCAAGCGACAGCGTGGTTGGAAGAGACGGTTGCGCTTCTTTGATGTTGCGGACAGTTTCTTGTTCGCTGATGTTGAAAAAAGGTGGAGAACCAGTGATCATCTCAACTAGTCCAACACCAAGCGACCATACATCAGTTTTGCTTGTGTGGGATCCAGCAAGCATCTCTGGCGACAAATAATCCAGTGTTCCACAAACTGTTTTTCGCGAGCTTTCTCCAGTGAGAGTTGACCACCCAAAATCTGCAAGCTTTGCAACGCCATTGTTATCGAGCAAAATGTTTTCTAATTTGATGTCTCGGTGCGCAATTCTATTTGCGTGCAAATACTGAATAGCTCGAGCTGTTTGACGAACGTAACGACTTGCACGTGCTTCTTTGAAAGGTCCATCGCGATCGAGCTTGTCGCGGATTGATCCCTTGACACAAAGCTCCATGACAATAACAAGACTTTCATGAGAAAAATAGTAGGAAAACATTCGCACGATATGAGGATGTCGCAACCTTCTATGGACATTGATCTCATGTTTCAGTTGGTCTTTCACAGCTGGGTTGCAAATCCATTGCAATGAAATTTCCTTGAGCGCCACGAGCGAGCCACTTGAAACATGAGTTGCGGAAAAAACAGTTGAATATGATCCACGACCGAGAACGTCTCGATTTCGTCGAAAGCTTCCCTCATGAAGTTGCTCTTGCTTGACTTTCACAGGAATATTTCCATCTCGAATCGACAATGAGTCGACCGCTTGGTCAAGTGCCATTTCTTCGGACAAGAAAAAGGAGAGTAGTGAGAATTGCCAAGAGAACGAACCTCATATTTCGCATTAAGCCATCAAGATTTCGAGGCCATTCTACAGTCGTAGCCAGTCGTCGAGATATTTGCAAGTTGCAGGATTAATTGCACCAACACCATGCGCCTCACATCTGTGAAGGTTTGGGCAACCAATACAAGGAAACTGTGACACAGAGCTACCAACTGTTGAAGGAACAGCGTGTCGTGTAACATTTTTTCCTTGAGCGAGTTGGAGCAAATCAGATGACTCTCCTGGTTGACAAACGACGTCAACAATTCCATCCATTTCAAGTGTGGCAACAACCTGTCTGATCTCGCGAAAACTAACGCTCTTTCCAAGATGTTGCATTTCAATGAAGGCCTCAACCTGCGAAATTGAGGCGATCTTCTTCGAACCAATGAAACCAACAATCTTGCTTCGCATATTGTCAACGAAGGCAACATCAATGTCTCGAGCGTCATTGTAAAATGTTCCGCCAGTCACAGCCTCTGATGGCTCAAGTTCGAAGAGGATGTAAAGTTTTTTCGCCTTGTTCGTGAAGCAACGAATATCCTTTATCCTTTGTTGTGCAATTAATTGATTGAGTGCCTTCGTTACCTCAGTTTTCGGCAACTTAGCTCGAGAACAGATGGTGGTTTGATCGACACCTTCGCACCCACTTGATCGTATCAGATCGTAAACAACAGCAAGTCCTTCAGCGAGATGATTCACAGCAGAGATGTAGCGCTCGCCTTCAACTGAGTGAATCGCTACTCGCCGCGACTCCATAAGGGTTCGAATGGTCTCCCCAAGAATTTTTGAGTCAACGTCATGAAAGTCTCTTTGCAAGTCTCGGAAAGATTGGCTACCTTGCGCAAGCCTTGCCAAAACTCGCTTTTCTACTGACTCCATTTTTGCTGCAAAAAAAAGAAAAACAGAATTTTTGACTTACAAAGGGGGCTCAAAGCATGCAAGTAGACCACAAACACAAGTGCATGATGCAGATAACACTAGCTAAATCAAACTCTTGCTCAGGCGTTCACAAGCTACAAACATTGCCGATTTGAGCTCTTCAGCGTCGGCGACAGGACTGTCTTTGCGTGACGAAATACAAACGCGCATACATTCGTCGTCAATGATGTAACCAATACCGAAACCATCAAGTGAGACTGGTCCGAAGTTGAAAAATTCAAGGAACGGAAGGGATAAGTTGCTTGTGCTCATCAACCACGTGTTACTGTAGGTGAACAATTCATCGTTGAACATATTCATGGCATCACCTCCTCGAGCTTCAGCACGCTTTTTCAAAGCAAGCAAGTGTCGGTCACATCCCTCTCCGGCCGCGGCAAGCTTTGCAATTTGAATGTGAGATGCTTGAACTTTCGTCATCAGTGATCGAAGATCGGAACTGTCAGATTCAAGTGCCTGCAGGAGCTTGTGCATGTCGGCTGTTGCTGTTCGCATTGTTTCAGTGCGCCCATGAAAAAACTTGTTTGTCGAACATGACTCGTATGTTGGTGCAATTTTTCCGCGGATTGAAAAGAATGCAGCGTGGAACACCATCTGCGCAAATGAGTCTGGGCTAAACTTCGCTTTTTTGAGCGCCTTTTTTCCTATTGGCAGCGTTGCCGATGCCAATTCCACGCTGTCGATCAGTGATTTCACATCTGTTTTTGCACTGCGAATTCTTGATGCGAATGACTTGCCAAATGTGAAGGAAAGAGGTCGAACCATGTCTTGTGGAACAACGGTTGTGCTTTTGGCAACGACTGGAGCTAGAATCTCTTTAATCCATTTGCACCACGTCATCCCATCGCTGAACGCATGCTCAAAGTTAAAAGCAACTTGGCCTGACTTTGAAATGATGACTTGATGCTTGTCGTACCAACGATTCTCACACTCTTCAGGCCCTCCACAGAGCATAGCTTTCTGGACCTCAACATCTGTTGTCCACGGCTGGGAATCAAGGCACACCACAATGGCAGAATGTTGGATGCTCTTGAGCACAGACTCGTTCTCTGGGTGGCGCATCAGCTCCGTGTAAGAAGCTGCCCAATCACTTCGCTTGCCAGACGTAAGTACGGAAACTGGAGCAGGATGGTCATCAGAAATAGTACTCGAAAGGATGTGAGCGAAGGCAGCTTCAAGTGAAGATTCGTCAAAAAGAACTCCTTCGTCGCTTGCAGTCCTCACCAGATAAACATGTCCATCGCGTAGCACAGTTATGGTATTTGATTCAAAGGTTTCCGCTCGTGTGAATGTGTCTCGCTCAAGTCCTGGAACGCGAGAGCAACAAAATTGGTACTGCAATTGGGAAAGGTCAACTCCTTCTGATTCAACACCTTCGGTTGTTGCCCGTCGAATCCAGGCAGCAACCGCAAACGCGATCTTTGCAGCTGCCTCTTGCTGAGACGAAAAGTGCTGACCTTTAAGAGAGAACGCAGCCGAGATATTAACTGGAGAAGGGTCACGGCATCCAAGGTACGAGTCGTCCCAAATCTTTTCAATGTACGAAAATGGGTACGAACCATCACTCGCTGCTTTTTTGTCGGCTTCGAGAACTTCAATATTCAGCGCATGGGCTACTGAGCTTTCAAACGCATCAACAACGCGCAGATGTTTCTCGACCAAGTCTTTTTTCTTCAAGTGACTCACAGACTCGCGATAACGGTTGAGCGTTGCCCCAACAGTCGGAACGGGCAGACGAGGAAGAGATTGGAAATTCGCTCCAAGCCCTTTCAAAACAGTTCGTGACATTCCGATAGATCTCGTACAAACAAAGAACCAACAAACAGATTGGCAAACAAAGCAAAAAAGGTCTTCTCTTCCTTTTGAGAAAAATGCATAGCCAATCAAACACACAGTAATCTTCGTCATTTTCTGAAACGTAAAAAAACAACTTCAGATTCTACTCAAAAAACACATACGACGAGGAACAACCCGAAAGTAGCGCCATTCTCGTTTCTTACAAAATGGTTTGGCAACGCAGAAGAGTTGTGGCGAGCCCTTGTGCTTCTTTACCTTGTTAAGGATAAAATTGCACGATTCTCTTTTCATATCTCGTGGAAGGAAACGTACCGCAATCCGACTGCTCCACTTCATTCATTCGTTGGTCGGCCATTGGTTTTCTAAAGCAAGTTCGCAGAATAGCAGTGAACTGAGCCTCCGGCGTTCCATGGCACGCCATATTCATTGAAGAAATCATACGCAGGATGAAAAAGCCACGCTTGATTCCTGCGAGATTCCATGGCACGCCATATTCATTGAAGAAATCATACGCAGGATGAAAAAGCCACGCTTGATTCCTGCGAGACCAGCAATTGATTAATGATGACCAGCAATTGATTAATGATGAAAAGGGGCTTACCTAATGGGGAACGATGCGTGCTACTTAGCAACTATTTTAGTGTCTCACAAAACGGTTTGGCAAACATTACCGTTGCACAGTGCCATTTTGGTTTCTCACAAAACGGTTTGGCAAACATTACCGTTGCACA
>CYKH01002219.1:80012-94915 GCA_001460835.1 Bodo saltans | reverse complement strand
CGCTCCGCGGGTTCCCATTGTAAAAATGAGAGCACGAAGTCAACAAAACTCGAATCCTCTGTTCGCAGAGTTTTCATAATGTCTTTGGTTGCAGGCTTGCGAATCCTGTTGCGAGAATTTGCGAAAATCTTTGGTGACCCATTTGTTTCGAAGAAATCCTTCTTTCTTGGGCTGCGATCCACCATCCGAGGAGGAGGAACTCCAAGGATTTCCATGATGCACAATAGTTGCTCTTTCTCTGATTCGCCTGGAAATATTGGATAACCCATTTGCATTTCGCAGACTATGCACCCTAGTGACCAGAGGTCAATGGGCCTTCCATAGGGAAGGCCCAGAATGATTTCTGGAGCGCGGTAGAATCGGGATTGGATGTAAGTGTAAATTCTCTCCGACTCAAAGCAACTTGAGCCAAAGTCGATGATCTTAATACTGGTCTTATTCTCGTAGCGAAGGAGAATATTCTCTGGCTTTAGGTCGCAGTGCAGTTAAACGTCCCGCCACATAAAACTCATCGCAACAAGTATTTGCGCAGTAAAACGTTTGATTAATGCAGGTGCAAACGGTTGATACTTGTTTAACTTGGCAAGTTCATAGAGGTTCATACTGTGCATTTCAAACGTGACAATGGTGTGAGAGCGAAACTTGAAATAGTTCAGCATTCTCACGGTGCAGCTGCGATCTTCGGGGTCGCGAGATCGCAGGTGGTCTAAAATGCGAATCTCGACAGTTGCTTGTTGGTGAAAGCGCTTCTTATTTCGAATGATTTTCAAAGCGCACTGAGTGCCCTTTTTGTGGTCTTGAACCTTAAGCACCTGGCCAAAACTCCCCTTTCCCAGTTCACCAACAACTTCGTACCGAAATGCAATATGGTCACCTTTGACAACACTGTAATCTCCTCGCTCGTCATCGTAGCCAAAGTTGGCTCCATCTGTAACTGGGGCATCAATTTTTGTTGCGGCGATGCCGAGAAAATAAACCTCGTCGTATTCGAGGATTTCACGGCGCTCGTACCGAGATAGGAATCGGTCGTAAACTTCTAGAGCCTCCGATGGTGTCATTTTTCCGCGAGAACCATCAGGGGGCATGGGTGCTTCTTCTTTAGCGGTTGTTTTTACCTGCAGGGCCATTTCAATGCGATCGGGCTGAAGTGGAACCATCGGTTTTTGCTCTGATGCGTGTTGAGATTCCTCAATTACCTGCTTTGGTACTTGCTGAGGTTGAGTCGGCATGAACCGCCCTGCACTCCCAAGCCTGGCACTAGGTGGAAGCTGGGGAACCACTGGGCGGGTTTTGCTAGCAGAGCCTTGCGTTTCAAGGCCTACCATTGGTTGCTGTTGTTGTTGTTCTGATGGCGCTTGTGTCGCTTGTCTTGGACTTTGCCCAGTGACGTCGAGGTTCGCTAAGAGGGATGCAAGATCCAAACCAAATGACCGCGCTGGTTGAGCCGGGCGCTGCCCTCCTGTGCCGGGGCGTGATGCTGATGCGCTCATTATTCTACCAGAGAGCTGCCCAATTGTAACATTCGTGCTGGTTGGTGGTTGAACAGGTGGACGAGGGGTGAACAACATGGCACCAAAACCACCAGTGCTCTGTGTTGGGTTGCTTGCGTCTTGCGATGCTCCTCTAGGAAGTGGTGGTCCTGCGGAGGGCCTTGTGGCGCCAAACCCTTTCCTTGGCAATGTGAAAGGCCCTTCTGAGGAATTGCGAGCTGACGTGGAGCCATAGCTTCCTGTTATGCTAGAGATTCCACGGAATGACATGCTTTGCGGGGAATCAAAACGTCTCGAGTACTCTAAATTCTACAAACGCTACTTTTGTGTTGTCAAAAAAAACAATTGAACAATAAACAATAATTTGGTGCTGCAAAACAAAGAGTGGTTTCAGGAACAAAACCTTGATAAAATTATGAGCCTCTCAAATTGAACCCTTTGAGTCGGTCGAGCGTCGTATCAAGGCCTTCAAGGTGAGCCAGCTCAACGACTCGCGCTTTCAACTCTGCTTGCGCTAGTTGCTGACGAGCGGTGAGCTCATTCATTTCACTCTTCAGAAACTGTGCGATTGAAGCTTTCGGCGCTTGCAAAAAAACTCCACCAGGGCACAGCACCCACGACGACGAGAGAGGATGCTCGTCCGATTTCTTGATGGCACGCAGCCCTTCGCGATCCATGTGCAAGCGTCGATCGATGTCAACGACAAAATGTTTCGCATGTTCAACAGCTTCCGCCGCACCTTCAAGCTCTGCTGTTCGGCGTGCAGCGGTGTCGATGTCAACGTCAGCCATCGGTTTGAAAAAGAAACTCTGATTAATGGCAGAAAAAATAAAGCAAGAGTTCGCTTGAGCATCACTCTGTATTCTGCACAACTTTACGCAACATTACTCTCACTATCCTAACTATACAGGGGTGCCTTGATCTCTACAACTTTACAGGGTCAGAAGATCGACAAAGCCTTTTCCATTTGGCCCACACTCCTTCGAGCTTCGCAAATTACCACTCAGGCTAGGTTCGTTCATTGCAGTCCAAAGCTGCTCAAATGCACCCGTGTGAACACGCCTGCATCCATGAACAAGCTCACCAAGGCGATGAAGGAAATACGAGCTAATGATATCCCGTTGCGAGTAAAATAGTCGACTGCTACAAGGTACAAATGCTTCGGATGTGCTCGACTCGTCACTGCGTCCCATTGGTGTGACATGCAACATCCAATCCACGCTCGGCATGATCCACAAAACTCTCTTACTATGCACATGACGCAAATACACATTTTGACGGGCAGTGCGAACTTCCCGCAATGATGAGACTGCGATGAGTTGACCAATGACGTGGTGATTGTCGATCGCTTTCAAGCGATCTAACAGAGGAGGTACATCAAGTCCCTCCTCGTACAGAAGCCACAACTCGACTTGAGCGGCGCGACAGCACTGAAGGAAATTCACGATGTGAGACGGTTGCTCTGCATCTAAGAGCAGTGTCATGGGAGCAATCACGATAGCAGTGTGGGTGTTGACCGGCCATCCGTCAATGCACCAGTTTGGCTGCTTGACAATTTTCGTGGCCCACCTCTGAAAATATTGTGAGCGAAGTTTTGTATGCTGCAGGCGTGCAAGGGCTTCCACCGCACGCAGGACTACTCTGGCTGCGGGTGGGGCTCCTCCACTTACATAAGATTTTTCGGACATATCATCAGCCACTACCACCCGAGATTCCACTGAAGTGCCTCGAACAACTCCAAGTCGTTGAGGTACGGTGGACGCGAGGGACGTTGAGCGCTGGCTCGCGGCGCTTGATGGAAAGGGATGGGGCGGCTTTGAAAGGAATGCAGCTTGCACAGTTGGCTGCTGGATTGTGCCAGACGCAAAGCGACGAGGTTCAGAAATGTCTTTCTCCGATGTGGGATCTCTGAAATATTCGGGAAGGATGACATGATCACGGACTTCAGCACAGTACCAGCGGATGCTGACGTCGCCTGCATCAGCTGGCGTTACCGAAACTTCAATGAAGTCTTTCGGGCGAAAGGTTCGCCCAATTTGAATTCCTGACTTGCTCCCGACGCGCAGAATGACAGAATGAAGTCGCTCCGTGACTAAGACAACCAATCCCCCAAGTGTGTCGTCATGAATCGATCGAATAGAGGCGAACACGTATTTCGAAGCCCACGAGAAGGGAACGACGCAGGTTTCAGTGACGGTAAACGGCGGGTGTGGAACGATCGCGCTAACTGCCGTTTCTAGTGCCCCACGGCTCTCAACTTGATGCACGACGTACATACTTTGTGTTGACTCGAGAAATGAAACTAGGGGCGGCTGCACGCTACACCCGCGATCGTACGAGAATCGAACGCCCTTTTCAGCATCTTTTTGGCTCCTTTGAGCATACAAAGGCGCCACTCCGCCATGCTGGAAAATTTCTCGAAAACGCACACAACGTTGCGCTTCGCGATTCAGAGGGTTAAATAGCACGAATTGATGATACGAACGCTCCAACGGGGAGTACCAAGACGTCCACATCATTCCATCCGCGCGAGATGTCCCGTATTGGTGTGCAGGGACGAACACAATGGAGGTCGCATTCAGTTGCTCTCCACCGACGGACGATGGTCTCCACGACACCTTTTTCTTGAGTGTATGCCCGTCACGAATGACAACCGAGGCACCAACTTCATCTTCTGTCTCGATTCCCCACAAAGCTAATAGTTTGAGCTCGCGTCCTGCTTCGACGCGCAAGAGCAGCCCTTGGCGGATCGTTTCTTTCACACCATCAGGAATAATATCAGCGGTGATGGTGAGCGTTTGCTTGCTGCCAGCGGTGAAGGACATTTTGTGGCCTAGGGAGTGTCCCGCGCCACCTGTTGACGCAGCGACATTTGCTTTCTGATTGTTCGCAGAGATCTTCTTTCCCAACGTCATAACGATGTTTGTTGGGTGCGATTCGTTCGAGTGAGGGTTCTAATAATGACTAAACTGGCTGACGTTTTTGTATGATCGTCTCCAAATTGGTGTTGGCTAACAACGGCGAATATTCACTTTCTGGATACCTGCCTGTGTGTGGTAGTGTGCACAGGTGACAAAGACAAATGATGAAGCCAACAATCAAACGGTGCAGCAAAGAAAAGGCAACAAGGACATCAGCTTCTTAGCAAGAAAACCGTTTTGAGCTAGTTCTAACCAAGCGTCGTCATAACCATGACAATGAAAGATGCAAAAGAGAGACAGGCGCTCTCGGCAACAGTTGCACCAGGTGCCATCGGCAGCAAATCGTCAAGCACCGCGCAAAGAGCTCGTTCGGTGTGAATGGCCATCACACACCGTTGGGTGTTCTGTAAGCATGCAGGGCTCACGACAAAACGACCGCGGCTCATCAGCCACGCGCTCATTGCAGGCATTCCCGCCACATGGGGCCACCACGACTCTTGACGTATGTAGGCGTCATGATCGCTGTCTGAAGGAAGATTCCACACTCCCACATCGCGCAGTGCGTGGGGGACGGCGAACTGTGTGGACCACAAAGTGACATTCTGATGTCCAAGAACAGAATCAACAAGTGCTTCCACAGCGGCAGTGGTGTACGCGCTTGCCTCCATCATGAATACAGCGTTCAACGACAAGCTTTTCCAGTGACGGTGAGCAGTTTGTAGATGATGATAGTGTTGTAAATATTCTGATGCAAGGGGGAGGTGGCACCTTTCACCTTGAGGAGCCAAGCAAGTCATATCGTCAGCTTCACCACAGATGAAGAGAAAGCACGTCATCACCACCAGGCGCCGCCGAATCGCATGTGGTACGTCGCAGAACAGACAGGAGGGGGCCGTTGGAGGAACTTTAAAACTGATCGATACGGCGATTCGACTATTGGCTGGTTCTGTCGGTTTACCAATCGAGCAATGGAATTCTTGCGTTACGAATTCGCTCTCGCCGGCACGGAGAATGAAAGTTGAAGTTTCATGGCCTGAAGTACACGGCATGGCAATGATGACTTCACCATGCACCAGTTGCGCCGTTTGGCTTGCCGCCGCCGTAGCATGACGAATTGATACGAGTGAGTTTCCATTCGCGCTCGAAGATGATGGCCAGGTCGTTTGCCCCTTACCATCAAGGAAAGTGAATTTCATGACGGACAAACCGCTTCGAGTGAACGCCAAAAACGACGGCTGGACCGCTACCGGCGGTGGCATTTGCGTGAACTCAAACTCTAACTCTAATGATTGTTTCAATGTTCCACCTCGTTTGTGGGGTGCAAATAGAGTGGTGACCACGTAAGTGGTTTTCTCCGACACGAATTCGGGTAGGCGAGATTCAAAACGACGGGCGATGGTGCCGTCGAAAACATCAAACTCAACCAACTCATAAATCCAATCAACTCCTCCTGGTATGCGGCGTGAAAGTGTGACGCGGGCGCCGCCTTGTGCGTGCACGATGTCCCCGTTGGGGTCAACCACATGGAGCTCAATTTCTGTGCCACGCCACCGTCCATCAGGCGCCGGTTGAATGTATTTGGGAGGCCCCCGAAACAGCACAAGGCGAGGCTCGCTGTTGTGACTGGGAAAAATCTCGCGACGATCGAAATCTCCAAGAACCTCAAACCATGACGTGCCGGTTTGTTGGCTTGCTGGCGGAGTACGCAGTTGGCTAAGCTCACACGATGTATCAGACAAGGAGCGAAAGCTAGCGCAACACATGGAGTCCAGGCAACGCTCAAGGCACTCCCTTGACAGCGGCGTGGTATTTCGTTGTTGAATAGGGCGGACCCACACGTTTGCGGGGCACCTGACTGAGAGGTTGACCCCAATGGATTCTATTGGCGGTGCGTCCAGTTGAGGGCACCTAAACCACCGATCGATCAAAGTAGGTGTGGCGTTGACCTCCTCAGCAACGAAATCGGTGGCAACCACCAACAGCGCCTTTTGATGCACTTCTATTGGTGCATAGCATGCGATTATGAAAAGGGAGATGAGGATGATCGAGGCAAGCGCAGCTAAACTGGACCACTTTGAGCGTCGCACTGAGTCTGCAACAGCGGCACGGGTTTGAGTCCATATCAACTTCATCCACACCTCGCCAACGTTTTATGTTGTTATTGCCATTCAGACACCCTTTTGCTTGATAAGTGAGTCCAAAAGAAATCCACGCTTTACGAGGGGGCCACTAACAACAATGTCCACAGGAGGGGGACATAGTTCTTGGGGGAAAAAATGAGAGTGAGCGTAGCAACGTTAGCGTTTCCACGAAACTAAAACAATGTGCCTCTGCATTTCGTTGCCATCACCTAGCCGCAGAACTCGTTGAACTGTCAATTGTCCGTTAGCTGACTTTTGCACAGCTTCTTCAAACTCGCCAAGGCCTCCGTTGGTGCCAAAGTAATACTGCTTCGTCGCAATCAATGCAATTCCATCATGGGGAAGGAGCCGAGCCAGCAGCGCAGCAAGCTTCGTGCATGCAGTAGGATCGAAGGTGACATCGCTCCCAATAATGACGTCAAACGCTCCTGCTCCTCCTTCTAAAAAGGACGTTTCCCAATCACCGTATCCGGTTTGAATGGAGCATTGAACATCAGGACGCAACGCCAAACTTGCAGCCAAATTTGGCAACGTGCAAATGTCAATCACTTCTTGATTGTAGTCGTGACCAGTCACTGCAATTGCACCACTCAAAGCAGCCGCGATAAGAGGAACCGCCTGGCCACAACCAACCTCAACAACCCGCTTTCCGGCAACAAGCTCTAGGTGAGAGTGCACGTACGTGGCAAGGTCAGGAGCACATGACCATACCTTCAGTCCGCCGTAATACTTTCCGGGAACGATGTCTCTTGAGTCTTTACCGTCACCCTCCAGCGCCGCCACTCGAGCCGCAGTTTGATACAGCACGGTAGCACCTTCAGACAATTGCAGGGCCAACTGCCGCGGCACGGCCGTCGGATATGCACTCGACCACATACGCACAACATCGGCGGCACAGACGAATGGGCCAAGCCAGTTCGGCACGGCATTTGCCGCTTCGAGAGGAGCGTTACTTGAGCACGCTGCGACGGGTATCTCCTCTGAAGGTCCACCAAAATCAAACACAAAGCCTTCTGCAGTGTCCTCGTTCATTAATGTGTCTTTTATAACTTGGGAGAATAGACGGAGCAAGAACACAGCGTTTGTGTGTTGTGTGAACATGATGAAAATTACTGGCATAATAATATTTTTTGTTGCGTGTTTGTCAGTTGAACAATCGGCCGATTTGGAAAAACTGCATGTGCTTGGATTGTTGACGCTCCACATATTCGTAGCTGGTGTAGCCTCGACCGTTCAGCATCGCTTCGATACTTCTCGAGTACATGTGATTCTGCGTTGGGCCCCAAAAGTTATTGATGTTCTTTGGCGTGGCAACATTCATAAAGCGTTGGTAGGCGTTGCGCCATCTCAGCAATGGATTCACGTGCTTCTTCTTTTCATAGTACAAGCATCGCTCGCTCACAACACGCAACGAGTCACCTGCACTTCCTCGTTCACGACTAAATTGCCGCACAGCGTCGTAAAAGTGACGGCTCGTCGCATCCACATTGTTCATTAGGTGTGTGCAGTCTTCAAGGCCCAACGCAAGCCCTTGCATCAGAAACGGGTTGCACGTGTGCGCAGCATCTCCCACCATGACGGCAGATGGGAGCCCAACAGAATTAAAAAGTTCATCACAGTGTACTGTGGGGAACGGGGTTGCAGCTGCGGACCCACTTTCGACTGCGAAATCTTTCGACGCGATGTCCGAACAATACGTCGTGACAAGTTCTTCGGCCGACAAACGTTCTAGTTCACCTTGAGGAAGGTACATCATCAGGGCAAAACTGTTGTCATTCCCTGGGCGAGGAAACGCAATGCACATGGGCGTTTGACGGTCTGTATTTAGCGCAGCTAAATTCCGAACACGTGACTTTCGTTCATGCAGCCATCGATGGATGTGATCTCCACTGAGCGCCTTCGACTTCAGCTCAAACCACTTGACAACAAACTCACGATCGGCGGCAAACCCTTCAACATCTAGGAAATTGCGCAACGTTGAGTTGGCTCCTTCTGCACATACAATCAAGTCGTAGGATAGCCCCTCAACCTCCACTTGCTCGAATTGCTTAAGGTTTACACTCAGGCTTGTCTCGTCGTGGTTCTCTTCAATGGGAATACTTGGGGCACCATCTTTGTCAAAATCGCGTAGAGGCTTGACGACGAGTTTCTTTAGCTGTGGCAAAACGGCCACCACCTTGTGATCGTAGAAAATTTTACAGTTCTGAGTTGGTAGGGCACGTATTTGCTGATCCAACAAAAGACGAAGTTGAGGCAAATCAACCGCAAGCATGTTCACTGCGAAGCGATGGTGCTCAATGAGACCTCGTGTGAGGAAGGAGTTAAATGCTCCTGGGTGATCATGGATACCTGAAACTCGTGTTCCCACCGTTCGTAGTTCATTGACTGTGACACCAGCGTGACCGAGTGCATCTGCAGCGCGACGGGTGAGCAGTGCAGATTGAATTCGATGCGGGTATGCCGTGGAGTGTGACGATTGCAATTCATGAGGATCAGATCGTTGCTCCACCACCGTGACGTGCCACCCACGAGTACTGAACAATGCTGCAGCCGTGAGGCCAATCACTCCACCACCAGATACGACAACATTCCCCTTGTACGGTGACGGCTCGTTCGCAACCGTGAGCTGCCAGTGCTCTGTTGTACGGGGGTAGGCTCGGTTGCTGATCGGTTGCACGAACATGTCGACAGGGAGAACATTGGTGTCTAACTTTCGCCCACTGCCATCTGTGTAGCGATTCGTTGAGCCCAGCTTTGCAGCATTGCGTCGAAACATTTAGCTCTCGAGCGGAATGATAGATGTGTCTTTCGACCCTCCTGTGCTGACTAAAATTTGACCAACAGATTCTGTCGATTCAACACTGCTCACGTTATCACAAGAACACATTTGTAACTAATTTTTCGAAGGAAATAATGCAAAAAATGTGTCAACTGAGCTTCATTACCACAGTGCCATCAAGTCCTGAGACATTGAGTCTTGCAACTTATCACTCAGAGTGCGACGGAACGAGTCAAACTCAGCGCGGTCTAAGAGGAGCCGACCAACCTGCCCCAACTCCAAGATCACCTTACTTCGATTCGATGCCGATAACGTTGGATAAATGTCCACAACTGCATTTGCAGCTAACACGAGGAGATCTTTGACGCCATTGACTTTGGCGCATCGAAGCAACGAAAGGAGATGATTGATACCCTCGATACGAGCATACTGATTGTTTTGGAAGTGAAGGAACAGGGAGCGCATTTGGTTGGGGTTGCGGTATGAGTGGCGCATTGCTTCGGTGAGGAGTCGTTGGGGGAGATGCTTAAAGTTTCCTCGCGTACTGAGGGACAGAAGGGTAGCAGCCGTTTCCCAGCAAAGTTCAGGTCCCATACCGTTGCGGTGCCTGGTCGTACTGCTACGGTCGCTGCCTTGCACCCACCCACCAAACCGCATCTTTTCTAGAACGGCCTGGGCGAGGTAGCGCTGCGCCGCCATTGGAGGCCTGTTGTTCAACGACTTCACAGACCTCTCCACGACTTTCACACCCTCAATCCACGTTGGACACGACGCCACGGCTTGAGCGCAAAACACAATTGGCACGCGGCTTGGTACCTGGGGTCCACTGAGGGCCAGAAGCAAATGATACGGCGTCACTGCCCCGTTGCTCCCCACTGCAATCCTATTCAACGTCGCTTCAGCGTCAATGTTGGAGAGACCATCTCTGACAATGGCCTTGACTGCTTCCCTCCAAGAGGCAGACGGAGTCGCGGATACATCGGTGCGAAGTGCAAGTGACGCGGCAGCGAGTGATGGTGATACAGGATCAAAAGAAGGGCCATTGTTAGTTGCGGCTTTCATCGCTGCTCCTCGAGCAGCGTCGAGCACTCGGCGAGTTGCGTCATCGTTCTCTTTCTCACGAAGAGTCGTTGAGACGAGTGCGAGAAATACTTCATCATCCCAAATGTTTTTCCCCGTAGTCCACGCGGCAATAACAGTGGCAATCAAGGGGATCGAAGGGCGCATCTCTGTACTGTTGGTGCAGCTCGCACGCCATGCTGGGATGGTGCCTGCTGCAACCCATCTCGAAAATGCTCCAGCTAGTTGACGCCAGCGCCCGAGAGCAATACATACGTCCACGACGAGCAACCGACTGCTCTCCGTCGGGAAGCGTGCATGCAGCTCTGAGCCGTGAAGAAGCACATCTACCAGCATGTGGGCGACTGAAGCACCTTGCCATGTCCGCTCCTTTCGCTTTAGAGCGGTCTGCACTGACGAGGCTCGCTGAGCTGCAGGGACAAGCGCTACTCCAGCGAGTATCAGTCGAAAAATCACGGAGGCATCTGTAAAAACATCAACAAGCTCTTGCACCAGTGCAGAGGTTGCCTCTTGGTTTGTCGCACCACCACCGCTGCCCTCAATCGCACGCCAAAGTGACGTCTCGTGTTGCTTGTGGATGACAGCAATGTGAACCCCGCATTGAGCTAGTTTGAGCTGCACCAAGCACTGCACAACGAGGTCCATTGTGCAATCGTTGACGCTAGACGGGGAACTTAACAGCGAACTCAAAAAAATCCCAAGAACTTTCTTTGAGGGAGTTGATACAGAGAGATTCATTCCCAGCTCGTATGGAACCTGCTTGGACAGTGCAGCAATAATATCGACCACGGAGAAGTCAGACACATTGTCTACATGAGGCACATCCTTCCACCACACAAGAGTGGCTTCCATCACCTTGGGAGCTGCTACCTGCAGAGGAGCTAGAATCGCGGACAACTCCCTGTGCACATTCATGTCCAGAAAGACCGAGAGCTGCAGATGCTGTTGAACAGCTTGAAACATATCCACCACAAGACGGCTTACGGAATTCGGCCTTCGAAGTGCTGCTGTCGTCAAGAACTGCCGAAACACGGCTGATTCGATTAGATAGCGCCGACCCCACTCAACGGCAGTCGTGTGGGGAACTTGGATCAACGATTTCCACAGCGCGGAGTCCTGTAGGACGTTATTCTCAATCTCTGAGATAGCCACACTGCTGGTATCATCAGGAAAGGACCGACAGGTGGCTTCCATAAATGCGTGGATCACTGCTGCATCTTGAAGTGCTGCACCAACAGTCAGCAGGATTTTGTGCAATTGCAAAGCGCTTCCACAGCGCGAAGGGTGCACTATATTGGTCGCTTGAAGGATCTGAAGGATGAGGTTGTTGTCCCATTGCACTTCAAGAGGAGCTACGCTTAGTGACAGTGAGGCCTGCACGAGGTTCCATGTGTCACAGAACTCAGTTGGCGTAGCTGGGATGGCAAGAAGGGCAAAGAGGTTTTGGTGGCTCACTCGACGACCCTCTGAAAGCCAAGTGCGATGAACGCGCAACGCACTTTTCAACACATGTTTTGGCGACAATGGCGCACAGGCAGATAATTGTGCCGATACAAGCCACTTCATGACCGGCCATGTGCGGCCAAGTTCAAGAAGATTCATGACCCTTTCCGCGATGAACACTTCGTGATGACTGATGCTGCGTTTCTTTCCACTGCTGCTTCGCGACAGGGTAGGCAAACGTTGCACTGCTGCGATCCATTGTGCCAGTAGGGGCACGATGAGGTCGTCACTTGGAGCTTCCAATTTGCAAGTGGATGCATTCAACATCATCCCAACACAGGAGAACAAAATGTGTTCAGGCGCAGCTGCTTCCATTGATGATGCGGACTTAAGGAACGTTCGATCAAAATCACTAAAGTCACGCGATCGAAGCTTCCCTGCAATCCATTGGGAAATTGAAATGAGAGTGGGTTCTCGCATCCAGCACAACAGAGGAGCCTTCCCACCTCCAATGCTTAAGTCTTCTTCTATCCATGTAGTTATGGACAAGGTGAGGGCGCTGTGGGCTAAGGCGTTCGCACTGCTGCTCAGAAAAGCAACGGAGCGACGATTTGCCGCACGAATACAGGTGGACAATGCTGTACTTGCTTCCACCAGCGAAAGTTGATGACGTCTCGCAGCGATCATGTCGCAAACATCACACCACCATTGACAATCGAGCACCTGTACTGGAATGGCGGAGTCTATCCAACAAAGCAGCGCGACAAGGAGGGGCGCATCAATGCCAGTGCGCACGATCTGCAATAATAGACGAGGAAATGTTTGAGGCAAACCATCAGGTTGCTGAACTACACCCAACGGGATTGTGGTGATCACCTTCGCAATCTTCGATACTTCTTGCTGCTTGAGAGTGCTACTCGTATCATCGCTGGCAACAAGATCCTCTGGAACGATGAGACGCAATAAATTTCCATACAATCGTAGAGCATCTTCAATACGACCTTGAGTGACGAGCCATGCTGGGTATGTATCGAGCAGCACCTGGCGACCTTTTCCGTCAGGTCCTCCATGGCGCACAGAACGTACAACGGGGGATGAAAAGGAGCTGGAGGAAAGGAGTTGCGTTACTTCATCTTCAATTAATTTCTTGATGGGAGCATCATCATCAGGAGGCGTCACCGCTGCCATGACAGTATCCATGAGCATCACCAACGCATGCTCAGCAATTGCCACGGAGGAGGTTGGCGACGTCAGCGCGTCAAGAGCGTCAATCACGTTCGAGTGCCGCGGGGATTCTAGCGCTTCGAGTAGCCACGCTGCGGTGTTCGTCCCTCGGAGCGGCATGCTTTGTTGATCAAACAGCAATCGACAAGCAGAGCGGGGTATCCATGATTGCTCGACAACACGACGAAGAAACGCTGCAACACGCAGCCCGTTTCCCTCAGGAATGCTACGAAGCACTTGCTCTACCGACCATATTGTGATGGGAGAAACAGGCACGTTGAGTGGAGCTGCTTTCGTTTTCTTTTTCCCGATAGCCACTTGCTCCATCCGAACTGCATGCTCAGCAGCAGCAAAATTCAATACGCGCATCGCGGCCTCCCATTGCCCTTGCGAGCGCATCGTCGTTACGTTGTGTAACACAATCAGCGCGTCGACGTTGCGCGACCTCTGCAACGCTGACAACGCATCTACCCAATGCATATGCGTGATGGCATCGTGACGCACTTCGCTTCCAGCAGTGGTTGCATGATCGTCACTGTACGTCACACCCTGCACTGTTTTTGCAGCGGAGAGCAACATCTTCACCCTACGCCGAGATGCGTCACTTAAATTCTCCTCCAAGCAACTGCGAATGATATGTTGATGAAGGCCAACCAATGCAATGTTTTGCGCACTGTGAAACGCAGTGTACCCCGCACGAAACACATGCCTCCGACTCCGAATGAACTCCAACAGCTCCAGCACTGTTGGGATGTGCTGCGTCACCGCTGACGCTTTGACACCAGATAGGCAGGCGTCTTCGTCCAGCACACCAGGATTGCTGCGCATGAGTACCTTGATGCAGTGTTGCACGTGATCGTATTTCCGAGCATTCACGGCAGCACCCAAGCCACTAGAGACAATTGGTTGAACTGCTTCAGCCGAAAGTGTTGACGCGACAGCACTGGACGCAAGCTGCATTGCCAACATCCACTCTCCAGTTCCCTTGGCAGCTTCCACCACCACGGCGAGGGATGCGATGTCAAGAGGCACTACATCACGAATTTCTTTGTAAACTTGTAAGATCGAGTCGAGTCGTCCTGAGTCCAATAGGATATCGAACATGATTTCAGCAGTTTCAGCAGATCGCACACGGTGTTGAAACGATCGAAACATATTCAGAGCACTTCCCCAAATTGCGTGGGGTGTATCAGCATGTTGATAGGCGCGGAGGGCCATTCGCAGGGTCGCATCTGTCACTGGGAGCAGCTCATGCTGGGACCCTACAAAATATCGCAACGCACTTTCCCAATCACCTACATGCAACCGCCCAGCCATCAAAAGTTGAAACGTTTCCACCGAAGGCCGTACTATCTGCGTGCTGGTTGTTAGTGAAATTGCAAGCTCATCAATACTTGCATCAATCCCTTCTCTCTCTACTAACGCACGTTCTGAGTCATAGTGGGGCGCCAAGAGATCTTCGAGGGTCGCAACATCTCCCCAACGATTGTTACGAACAGCCTCCCCAAGCACAACATTAAAGTGTTGAATACTGGAGAAGGGAAATGGGTATCGTTGGGGCAGCGGCACCGGCGGTGAGGCCGCATCAATGTATCTTAGTGACGTCTCAAGCTGCCGAGGTGGGTAGGGGGGTATGCACGGTATGGAGTCGGCCTGTTGGAGTGCCAAATCCATGAGCTTCCTGTTTCGCCCCTTTACGACGAGCCGCTGCAGCGCGCCGGGCATCGAGCGACGCTGGTTTATTTTCCTCGTACAAAGACTTCAGTCAAAAAGAAAAAAAAAAAAGGACACATGAGCAACAACTTTCTTCTTAATCTCCTAGCTC
>CYKH01002219.1:67104-79712 GCA_001460835.1 Bodo saltans | reverse complement strand
ATATGAAGCCCGATAATTGGTCGGATGATTGACCTAAGTCACACACACGAAGTTGAAACAGGAGAAAAACAAAAAGGAACAATTTCTTGATTTAATAAGAAATTTATGCAATGGTAATTGTGCATTCAGAGAAATGAAGTTTACAACACAATTGACAAAAGGGATCGATCACTTCGATTGTACAGATAAGGGTTGACAACATAAAAATAGCACAGTAAACGACACAGGGACGAGAAAAAGTTGCGGTGGGTACTTTCACATCACTTTTTCTTGAAATCCTGCGTGTTGTGGAAAACAGATGGCGGTGGAAGATCGTAGTTCCCAGCTACTGCTGCAGGGTTGTCTTGCTGCAGAAAAAGGCGTAGCACATCATCGTTGTGCTTGGCGAACCGAAGTTGCCTTAGTCGCAGTTGATTTCGTTTGAGTGTTTCAGAGACATGATCATATCCAGTGATCGGCCCCTCACTCGCGAAGGCGGACGGATCGGCTGTTGCCAGCTGTGGTGACATCCAGTCCGTCATAGAAAACGTTTGCGGCTTCATTTTGCGTGGGGAAAGGTACGGATTCTTGCGTACAAGTTGGCGATCAGCGGGAAGCTCGCCAGCACCTGTGAAAAACGGGAGGGCTTGTTGTTGGCCATCGATAACAGGAGAGTTTGATAGTTGAAACGGACCGAGCCCTAATCGGGCAACGTTCGATGCAGGGATTGCGGAAAAAATGGACGGCGACAAGAAGTCTTGACGTTGTAGAAGCAGATCATTGTGAATCCTTGATAGAATCGATCGTACATCTCCACCGTTATCCATCATCGGTGCAGCAGGAAACACAATGGGCGGAAGTCCGCTCACACCCCCAATCCCTAACGGAGACACAACGCCACCACCATCCGTAGTGGGTACAAGACTCGTGCTGTTATCTCCACGTAAGGGCGGCGGTGGTGATTGGTGAGTGGACATGCTGCTTTCCACGCCACGGACTCGGCTCGGTGAGTTGCGGTGTTGCGCCATCGAGAGATTTTCTTGTGCGAGCTGCTGGCTCACTTTCGATAGGTCATCTTGCCGTTTCCGCTCGTTGGACGCAGCCACCTCACGGATTCGTTGCTGCTTTGCTTCATACTCCCTCTCCGATTCGAGCTGCAAACGAGCTTGAGATCGTCGTGACTCTTCCTTTTCTTTGATTTGGCGTTCAAGGTCGGCTCTGAGAGCCTCAGCCTTGGTCCGCTCAGTTTGCTTCCGCTGGCGCTCGTCATCATCTTTTTTGGCAAGGTCAAGAAACTCGTGTGAGTGCCAATTTTCAGGCAGCTTCGCAGCAGCACTTACATTGACCGCAGTAGGTACTGACGTTTGGGGAGAGTATTTCGGCACGTAAGGAATCGAAACATCGCCCACTGCAGTGTCATTACTTTTCGCCAGAAGCTCACGGCTTTCTAATCTCGCTCTAGCTTTGAGTTCCGCTTCCCTGCGCTTCTTCATTTCAATCTGAGCTTCTAGTGCAGCGCGAAGTTCAGCCGTCTTACTTTCCTGCAAGTCCGAGTAATTTGACATTTCTGTGCTTCGGCGGCCATCCGCCCTTACATACCTGTCGCTGCGTTGTGGAGACACGCGCGAGAAGTTCAGTTCTCTCACAGGACTAGGGCTGGCTGCGTACATTGTGGGTGGGGTGTCCGGAGTAGGAGATGATCCTATCTTGGGCTCTACAAAATACTTTCGACCTTTCACCTTTCGATTCCTCTCCGCAATTTGATCTTCCAATGCGATACGCAGATCCTCGTCATGCGGCACACGTCCACGCATCCTTCCTTTCCAAAATATGATGGGTGGAGTATCTGTTTTGAGAAAATGACAACAACCGAATTTTTCAGTTTCATCAGCAGAAAATGGAAGTCATGAGTGACTTCTTTTTCCATGTCGTGCAAAAAAAAAAAAAATTTAAAAAAAAAAAAAACGACAACAACAAAAAAGAAGTGCGTCACTATCTCTTCTGACCAGACACCAAAGCACGGAGCGCGATATCCGCTGCCGAACTTTCAGCGTCACGCTTGTTGCTAACCCACTCTCCCTTAAACGAGCGCTTGTTGTAGAGGGTCAGCTCCACTGTTGCCTGAAACAACGGCTTGTTACGAGGCTGGGAAGGGTCTTGCTCAACTTTGAAGATGCACGATTTGGCAACTGGTGTGTGAGGCCACCGTAAAATACACTCATCCTCCAAGACACCACGAAGAAACTTTTGCACAGCGGCAGGTTTTTTCGCTCCTCCTGCAGACGGGGCCGCGCCACTGCTAGCAACTATTGCCGAGGCTGCTGGAGCAGTGCTTGAAGATGCCGGAAGAGGAGCCTCGCTCTTCTCTCCGCAGTTCTTCTTGATGTCACGCTTTGCAAGTCCCGTCAGCTGGCCATCCGGCCCGAACACCTTCCCAGCGTCGACCAAGTCCATCATGGCGACATACGCGAAGCGCATTTGATCGAGCTCGATGTATGAGTAAAGCTTTAAGACGTCGCTCTCTTCCATCTCCAGAAGATACCTTCGATCAAATACGAACTCGACGCGAGGCCGTCCAACAGTTTGCATCCCTTTTGGAGTGGGGAACGTGATGCTTTCTACTAACGTCAGGACATCACCTGGGACAACTTTGGTTTTGTGCGTAAACCATGACTTCAACAACTCGTCGTCCGGAAGTGAACTCCCAGTGGGAGCAGCCGCGGCAGTCTCACGACTCTTCTTTATTCTTCCAGCGTCTTCATAAAGCCCGCGGATCCAGGATAGGCTGTTTGGCAGCGTCACATTTTGGTCGCCAAGAGGAAGGGGGTAACGGAATGTATCCTTTTCCGCTGTCGTGGCTGCAGGCGCTGCTGACATTTATATTTGTTCAATCTTTCAGGAACAACCATGGCAGCAAACAATAAGAAATCGCAAGAAGCAGAACACCACGCAAATACTGACCTGACTTGATTCGAAATCGCCCTTTTGAAGAGTATATTCTCCCTCCGAGCAGCCATATGTGCACTTTTGAAGGCCATCTCTACCTTATCGTTTCTCCTGTCGATGGTGCATGCACAGATCAACCCACTCACCCACGACATTGTTCGCCACTACTGCCTCAAGAATTCCAATCGTCGAAGACGTAGAGCTTTCCTTACATGAGGTGTGTTGTTTAAAGGTCATCTGGATCCACATCATCAGGCACTGGGTACGACGATGCGTGTGGAGAGCCGTACTCCAAGTCTTCTTCTGAGACCACAGATTGGCCGATGCTTGGCGGCGTTTTTACTGGTAAACTTCGCAGCTGCTGCCAGTTGGTGAGAGGCACACCCTTGCTCTTTCCGCCCAGCGCTAATGGAATGTACTCTGTCTTGACAAATTTCTCGAGATCAGAGGTTAATTTTGCCCCACCAGCAATGAAGTTGATTTTCTCCTGCACTCGGGGATCGAGCAGCGGCTTCAGCACCTTATACAGCGCACTAAACGTCCAACCACCATTGCAGATAAACATCCTGCGAACATTCTCAGGGTACTGTGTTTGATCTACATGTGCCATTGCTTTAATGAAGCCCATTGCCTTAGGGTTCGTGACCACAGCCATGTTCAGGAGTGAGAGATCCAAAATGCAGGACACGCGATCCGTTTGGTACTCCTTGCACAACCTGCGACCAATTTCCATCATACGCAAGTGTGCACGCATCAACTCTTCTTTCGTAAATTTGTCCAGTAACAGCCCTAGCCCTTTCGGGTCGGGTTTATCGCAAAAGATCGGGTGCCCTTCGGTATCAAATCCTGAGTAGTCGCATGCAAGAACTTCTGACATTTCAGCGGGAACCGTTTCCCAGAGGATTTCATCTAGTCGGTTCTCGATGCGGAACGCAACGTATTCACGTAGGCCCTTTGCGGCATCTTCCGGCTTCCACTTTTTCGCGATAAGAAAACGATAAATGAGATCGCAGTCACTCTTCTTGTGAATGTCTGGAATAGGGAGGAGATCTTTGATCAGCGTGAACACAGCACGGTTCAACGCCTTTCGCTCGTCATCAATGAGATGTGGGCCGCTGTGTTTCTGAGCAGCAATGTCACGCTCATAATCGTCGGCAAATGATGGCATTGTGGCTGCACGACCTTAGGAGTGTGACTGTCTTCGCTATCGGCTACCTTCAAAGCGGAATATGAACAAAAGAGTGAAAAGAGACTCATTTCCCTCTCAAGAAATGTAGAGCACATGCACAACAGACGATATAAAAAGCTTGATGGTTCAACAACAAAACATCGCGATGTATCAAATGCAACACAAACAAAAGCAGTGAGAACATCATCTCTATGGTCACAAAAAAATCAAACAAACAGAGAACACAACTCATATCTTCTCCACTCCTCGTCACAGCGAGATCACTAGTAATGCTGTGGAGCTCATGACCAGCATCATCCCCACCACTTCCATCCACTCTACCTCACCAGCGATACGAGAGAACTTTTGTAGAGTGCTTTCGTTGTTGCTATGAACAAGCGTTTCCTGCGGCGGCGTAAGTGGAGGCGCAAGTGGATGCAAGTGTTTTGATGAGGAGAGCGACAACCGTCGACGTTTCGGCCCTTCTTTGATTTGACTCACTACTTTTGATCCTTCATCCACTAACAAATCGCAAGCATCCTGGAGCTCTTTTAGCTGTGCTTTCTTTAATCGCACTTGATCATGCAGGAGGTCAATCTCTGCCGTTTGTTCCGATCGCACTGTCGACATGCGACAAAGAACTACAATCGAGCTGCTATTGAGAAGATCAAAGTTCCTGCCCTTCCACAACGCACCACCACCGCTGCCAGATGCACAGGACGCTTCCGATCGTGACGATAGCAATTCACCAGTGAGGCGCATTTTGCGTTGCTCTTTCCATTTACCAAGCAGCACTTTCCCTTCATCATCGTCATCGGAGGTGGGAATGAGTTCGTATGAGATCCACAGCCGTAGTTCCACGCCATCCTCAAAGAGCTTCCCTGCACCCTTCCTCAACGCGAGACGAACCACCGTGGTCTCTCCGGGTCCAAGAAGCTGGCCCCAGCCCCCCTTCACCTTGACAACGTCCGGTGAGCTGCTCCGAATGCAGAATGACAGCAAATGCGTGGGAAGCGGGGTTGGTAGGAGCTTCGGGGATGAAGTCAATGACGTCTGCACCGAAAAGGACGGGTCATCGTAAGAGACAGTGAGTGTTGCGTTGTGGTGGACCACCGGAGTGTAAGTGCCATCAGCGCTGCGCACCATTGCGAAGTCCACCGCAGCAGGGGTGACTTGGATTGGCACACGCACTGGGTGAGGCGATGCCATATTGATGGGGAAATGGATGCACTCAAAAGTTAAAAAAAAAAAGTATCTCTGTGCTTGCAAAGGATTGAAGGTTATGCTCACACTTGAAAACAACAACATGAGACAAGAGATCTGTACAGGAACGTCATCGAATCTCCAGCAAGGCGTTAATGATGCTTCACTTTTTTTCACGCGCGTACGAATAAACAAAGAGCCATCGTTTGTTGAGCCACAAGAAAACGAAGCCAAAAACCTAAGAAAGAAACAAATTACAAACGACCGCGATGGAACTCTCTCGATGCGTCAGATGTATTCACGACCCAGCAACAGCGGTGCGATGATGGCACTCCAGAAGGCAGCGATAATGGCGATCCATCCAATGAGCGAAGTCACGGTAGTGTGTGCAATCCAGTCCAAGGGATACACATCCTGAGGAAATGGATTATTTCCGAAGCGACGCTGCAGCTCAAGGGCTTCTTGGCGACGAATGTCTTGCTGTTCTTGCTCTCTCTTCAATAGCTCATTGAGACCATCGACGAAAGACGATACAAGGGGAGCCCATTGGTTCCAACTTTCAGCAACGATATGGAAGCGAGCGGAGGTTTCCTCGTTCTCTACAACACTGATCTCATGGCGTACCGTTTGAGATCGCGCGGCCTGAAGGGACGTCTTTACTAGGCTATACTCCTTCGTGAGATTTGCGCGATCCTTTGCTTGGGTGTTTGCGAGGCCTGCCAGATGTTTGCCTTGAAAGTCATTTTCACGCTGCAATGCTCGTATATTGCCCTGAAGCGTTTCTTTTTCCTCTCGAAGCAGCTGCACACCTACGGGCTCTGCAGCAGTCAGAATCTGAGCAAACTCACTTCGCTTCACCGGCTCCGAGCGAATCGGTACCATTTCAACCACCCCAGGATCGAGTGTCGACCACATGTCCCTGTGGAGATCTCTTGACGAGCTGAGCTGTTCTGCCTCCTCGGAAGTCAAATCTCGCCGAACAACTCGGGCTTCGACACGGATCATGTCCAGGTGGCGCTTGTCTGCTGCCTCAGCAGCTCTGGCTCCTGATGATCCTCTTGTGGTGCCGTCAGGTTTCGTTACCGTCACGTCGGGCAGCGAGCCCTCGCCTTCGGTTATCGAGAACGATCCTCGAGATCCCTTTAAGGAAGCATCAGATAGTTGCTGAGGGTCGAGAAAACTCATTTGGAGCGTTCGACGCGTGACCATGTGGTCTTCTTTAGAAACAAAATCGGAGTTTCGCCGTGCCATGAGACTTGCTCGTTTGGCATGCCTTAGTGGCGCAATTGCTGCTTGACTTTCCGCAGAAATTTCTTCTACGCTTTCACGAGTTCGATATCGAAGGAGGCCCGCGAGCGATTTTGATGACGCTGATCTGGAGCGTTGTTGGAGCGGACGCTCAGCGAAAGAGTCACCCCCTCCAAATGATGTGTTGTTGTTATTTCTCGTAGTCGGAGACCGTGACCTACCCGCTGCTGCCGATGCTGACGTCAGCTCGGTCGCTGCAGTTCCAGATGCAGACGCGGCATGCATAATGTCTTCTTCTAAGTTCACGTGAATATCAATTATTGAATGCTCTCCTCGGAGGAGCACCCCAAACGGCTCCGGCAGCACACGGTAGCGCTGCGGCATGTTTGTCTGCAGCTTGTACAAGATGTACTTCCCCGGTGTGTCTGTGCTCGTGGCTGTGAGGTCGAGACGCATCGGTGTAAATATTGTTGCGATGTGATCTTTATCGTACTGAACTTGACAGAAAGAGACAGGCTGAGAGGCAAATTGCAGCAATGCTGGCGGTGTTGCGGGTGCTGCTTGAGGCGATAATGGTGGTGGCGTGACTGGTGATAGCCCTGATTGGACCGGCATCGGTTGAGAAACAACTTTAGGAGTAAGTAAGAGGCCGCTGCTGGCTGATGGTGATGGCGGTGCGTCATCGGCAAGGGTCGTTGCGGATAAACCTGGAGAGGATAGCGAGGGCTCCAGCTCCGAAATGCGGCTGCGCGCAGTTTTCCTTGCACTACGAAGCAACATGTTCCTTTTGTGTTACTCCTGTTATGAAAATGAGAAGAGAGACAAAAGAGAGGCCGAAAGAACAATGTTGTTTTGGTCCCTTTTCTTATCAGAAACGAGATAACCATCCCTCCTTTTGGTGCGCAACAACAGTCAAGTAGTTTTTTTCTTTTTGTGTGTGTGTGTCACTATGAAACGGACAATGCGATATTGGCGGCCGAAAACATCGACGCAAGAACAGCGAGCAATCCAACAGCAACAGGAACACGTATCCGACTACGTTTAAGATACTCACTGCGCCGGGAAGATTCGCTGCGCTTTCGAATCTTATCGAGGTCCTTAGAGAATTCCAGATTCCGCTCATCAATGCTTTTCAACGTTGCTTTCAGTCCGTCAACAGTCTTTCGTAAATCAGCGCGCTCTGCTTCGGCTTCGTTAAGTAACGCCTCTTGCTTCTTCATAAGAGCGGCGAAGAACTCTTCCTCTGACAAGAAGATTGCAGTGAATGGAATGGTGTGGTTGGAGTGATGAAACGCAGTGGGCCAATACCTCAAAAAATCCGCTTCCGTGGCAGGATCAGCGATAAGTGCTGTGATCACGCGCACATCTAATTTAGCGATTTCCGTTGTCTCAACCGTGCCAGATCCAACAGTTGGACTGGCTGGTGGTGAGGATTGAACTGCAGATTGATCTCCACCTGGGCTGCGAGATCGTGGTCCTTTTCCACCTGAAGAGGCTTTTAAAATGGACGGCACCATCGAGTGGCCGTCCTTCTTCAATTCATGAGGTGCACGAAGGCGCAGCAAAATCTTTTTGCTGCGCTTAGGCAAGATAATGCCATGCGATATGTTGGTGATGTACCGATGAGGGTGCAACAAGTTCAACTTGAATGCGCACGGGAGAGAGTCTGCGTTCACGATCTCGAGCTCCATTGGAGCAAGGGCGGAAGCTTCGGCCGTCTCCGAAAATTTCACTTCGATATTGAGAGACATTGAGCGACCCTTTCTGAACTTCTCAGATTTGCATAAACGAAAAAGCAGAATGCGATGAATCCAGTAGTAAGATTTCAACTGAAATGTGACAACGGTTTTACTCGCAACTAACTTACACAACGCTCGTTCTTTGCAACCTGCTTCGCCCGATTATCGATCAGTTTTTCTGAGTGAGTGGATTGTGCTCGTCGTTGTTGCCCTCATCCAAATCAACATCATTGTCACCCCCGTTGTGGCGATCGTTGTGAACTTCAAAATTGCCACCACCACCATCATCGTCGTGTTGGGCATGGTGAGCAACCTCTTCAAGGGACATGGCAGCCATCTCCGCCATTTCTTTCCAATTCCAGGTTGCAAAGTTCTTCAGAAGCAGCGGCACCAAAACACAAAAACCACCAAAAAGGCCCAAGAGGATGCCACGAGTACCAAAGTTGTGAAACACACCAAGATACCCTGAAAGCGGTATGCCTACCAACCACAGTGAGAGGAGAGCTGCTTTCGCTGCTTCTTTTTGCTTTCCTGCCCCACGGAACACACCCTGCAAGACGAACTGACAAGAATCACCCCAATGGAACAGGGCAACCACAAACGCAATATGTGCGAACGTGTCAGCCACGTTGGGGTCTGTGGTGTACCAAGTCGGGATGACAAATCTCCCGAGAAGAATCGCAGCGACAGTCCCGCACGTCACGATTTGGCCCATAACAAGGGAAGCAACAAAATACGACTTCGCGCGTTGAGGTTCGTTCTCTCCAAGGGAATTCCCGATGCACACGCTCCCAGCCACGCTGACACCTAGCGCAACGGAAAAGCACATGCCGGTGACGCTTAAGCACACGCTAAGAATCGTCACCTGCATATCACTGACGCGGGCTGCGAAGACAATAAGGAGCTCAAATGCCCACCACTCAGCGCACAGCGAGACGAGGGCTGGGATCCCAACGCGCAAATAGATCTCCATCGCTCCTGTGTCAAACAGCTTCGGGTGGATCGGCCACGTGGAGTGTCGCAGTGCACAGGATGGGTGCCAGTAGCAGAGCATCACAAGGGCAACAAACTGCGCAACACATGCTGAGGTGAGAGCGATAACGCCGTTTGTAGGGTTCCCATCGACGTACAGATGACTGGCAAGCGAACATACTAAAACACCAACGATGTTACTGTACAACTGCAACTGAGGAAGATTTTGTGCCTGCAGTGTCTTGATGATGCTGTTGTTAATAATGTTGAGTGGGAGGTACAACACAGACCAAGACAGCATTTGAGACGCCCCAAGAGCAAGCTCTTCGCCGTACACAAGCTCAAGGATTGGCCGCGTATACTGAAAAAGAACAACTGCCGGTAAGGAGATGATAATGTCAACAAGGATACTGCGCTGTAGAAGTTCCCCTAACTCAGGATTAGTCGCAGAGCGTCCGTATGCTTGTGACGCTAGTGTGTCCAGCGCTGCGGCCAGACCGATGCCCAGCGACAGCCCGATGGCGTTGTAGATGGAAATGCCAACGGTCCACTGTGCCAGCGCCTCATCACCACCACGACGTCCTACGTAGGACTGCGCAACGGCTTGTTGCAAAAACCACAAAATGTTCGCAACGATGGTGGGAAGCGCAAGGGTAACTAACTTGTGAATCATTTCTTTTGAAGGTGCTTCGTAGCCGTCACCTAGGGCACAGTGCAACCACTCACCGAGTAGTGTCGGACGACGGCGGCGAGCCACGTGATCCACATTGTCTAGTGATAATGAGGTATTCTCGGTATCAGGACTATCATGCGGCGGCATATACTACTATCATGCGACTCGTTATTCGAGAATATATGAAGAAAGTGAAAAGCTGAAAAGCAGATTGTAGACATCAAGGTACTCAAATTGCAATGTTTGCAGAGTAAGATTCGTATTTTTTGCAACGAAAAAAAACACACACAACACGCTCATTTTTAATCGTTTGTTACGACCCTCACACACCTTTCACACCATGTGTGCCAGAGGTTGCTGCTCATTAGTCTCATCCTCTGCTTCCGCATTATTGACAACATCCGCACCACCACTGCCTCCATGCTGATGATGATTGTTGTGCGCTTCAAAGTCTTCGTCTTCGTCAACATCATGGCTCGGCACGGGATGATGATGGGCAACTTCCTCGAGTGACAGTGGTCGGAAGAGGCGGTAAAGAAAGGTTAAGGTACTGCTAGTGGCGTTGTGAATGAGCAACGGGACCTCCACACAAAATCCGCCAACGAGACCTAGCATGATACCTTTGGTGCCGAGCTCGAGATGCACACCGAAAAACCATGACAGTGGCACGCCAACCATCCAAAGTGAGAGGAGAGCTGCTTTCGCTGCAGCTTCTACAAAGGGACGGGGTGCCTTGTGTGGGACGTTATGTATGACGCATCTTAGTGGGGTTACCTTCAGGGCAACCACAAACGCAATATGTGCGAACGTGTCAGCCACGTTGGGGTCTGTGGTGTACCAAGTCGGGATTACAAATCTCCCGAGAAGAATCGCAGCGACAGTCCCGCACGTCACGATTTGATCCATCACAAGGGAAACAACAAAGTATGATTTGGCTTGTTGAGGCTTGTTATCCCCCAAGGCGTTCCCGATGCACACGCTCCCAGCCACGCTGACACCTAGCGCAACGGAAAAGCACATGACTGTCGTGCTAAGACACACACTAAGAATCGTCACCTGCATATCACTGACGCGAGCCGCGAAGACAATAAGGAGCTCAAATGCCCACCATTCAGCGCACATAGAAACGAGTGACGGGACACCAACAGTGAGATACACGTTCATAGCGTCGATGTCAAACAGCTTTGGGTGGATCGGCCACGTGGAGTGTCGCAGCGCACAGGACGGATGCCAGTAGCAGAGCATCACAAGGGCAACAAACTGTGCAACACATGCCGCTGATAGTGCCACCGCACCGCCAGCTGGATGTCCATCGATGTAAAAATGACTGACCAACCAGCACGCGACCACACCAATGATATTGCCATAAAGTTGCAGCTGAGGAAGATTTTGTGCCTGTAGCGCCTTGATGATGCTGTTGTTAATAATGTTGAGTGGGAGGTACAACCAACAAGCTGCTAGGACCTGCGATGCGCCGCGAGCGAGTTCTTCACCATACACAGGCTCAAGGATCGGCCGGGTAAATTGAAACAGCACAACAAGTGGCGCTGAGACTACAATGTCAACAAGGATACTCCTTTGCAGAAGTTCACCTAACTCAGGATTTGTGGCAGAGCGTCCATATGCTTGTGACGCTAACGTGTCGAGAGCGGAGGCGAGACCGATGCCCAGCGACAATCCTGCGACGTTGTGTATCGAAATGCCAACGGTCCACTGTGCGAGCGCCTCATCGCCACCTCGACGTCCAACATAAGACTGCGCAAGAGTCTGCTGCATAAACCATATGACATTCGCAACGATGGTGGGAAGTGCGAGTGCCACCATCTTGCGGATCATGTCTTTTGAGGGCTCTTCGTAGCCGTTACCAAGAACCTTCCGCATCCAGCCGCCAAGCAATGTGGGACGGTAGGGACGCGTAACGTGCTCTTCCAAATGACGGAGGGAGGAAGGAGATGACATCTCGATGCCTTCAACGGGACTGCGTTCTTCTTGAGCTGGTACTGCCATGACAAGAAAATCTATTATTTAGAAGAGTTGTGTCTCACAAGCAACGTGGGGAGGGACAAGAAAGAATGAGAACATGATGAAGGTTAGATGTGTGATCAGTATCGCCGACAACAAAATTTTCTGTTTTGCTTAAGAAGCGGTTCGTTGCGACTCCTGCGAGGTTCTGTGTGCTCTCGTGTCTGTTTCCACGTAAATGTGTTGCGGGAATGTGTGGGTGTGTGGGAGAGAAGAGCAAACATCTCAGGGGTGGAGAGAAGGTCATTCAGGTGGGGCGGAGATTCAAGCATAGCAAAAATAAACGGGAGACACTTCTTGTTGGCAGCACCGAGGGGCAAATCGAAAAAAAAGCAGCATCAGGTGCAAACCACGAGTGGTTCCTGTTCCTTTAAACAAATGTGAGAGCGGCGAGTAAGATTTCTTAGTGTTCTTTTTTCTGTTTTGAGAAATTGGATTTAAATGGAAGGAGTCATCCTCCTAATGTGAGATCGCAGCCTTCTTGTCGTTGTGTCGCCCATGGAAGATCAGCTCCATGTTAGGGTACCCGCTCTCTACACGATGGGCGTAGAAGAGACGCTTCACTTCAGCAAAGTACGTGTCTGCGTAGCGCTGGACGCCTTCCTTGTCGTCCGCGGAGAGTCCCTCGGGTGGGTTCACTGGGCTGCCAACAATCACG
>CYKH01002219.1:54971-65771 GCA_001460835.1 Bodo saltans | reverse complement strand
CGTGACGAATGCCTCGCGCCACCGACGGACAGGCGCAGGAAGTCTGACCTCCACACCTCCGGAACTAATGACAGGGAAGGCGAGGGAGAAAGCGAGCAGGGTGCCAATGACTAACATGATGATACCCCATGAATGTGCTAAGCTGGTAAGGTTGAAGGACATGTGGTTTCGCGTACTTGCGGAGAGGCTATGCAGCAAGAAGTACGCAATGTACAAAATACCCGCCGGAATGGATAGCGACAGTGCAAATACGATGGAGTCGACTGCTAAGAGAATGTCTCGGAGTAGCCGCCGCTTCACGCCAAGGTGGCTTAACGGATGATCCGCGGCATTGTCGCCATCGGAGGTCTCGCTTCCCTCGAGGTTGGTCATGCGAGCACGAAGTGCCATCAGCGTCAACGGAATAGCGAACGTCATGCTCACTCCCGTGACCACTAAGGGCACCATGTGCGCACGGGCAACTCGAAGGGTGGCATCACCGTCATCGTGTTCTTCCACTCCAAACGTTTGTTCGCGGAATCGGCCATACAAGTGGGCAAATACAAACGAACCCAGGAACGTAAACGTAGCGACAAGGGCCGCCGAATTGCTCTGCAGGAATGTCTTGCGCTTGTGTTGGAACGACTTCGCGTCGAAGCAGGGGATTGACTCAAGAAGGGAAAACTGCGCTACAACACTCGCAACACCAGCAAGCACAAGAGCAACTGGATTGCTCCGGCGCTCAATGGCGACTGCAATTGTCAACACTGCACAGACGGTGTACGACATCCAGCCCAACGCTTGGCGCAGCACAAAAGGTGTGCCGCCCACGAAGGGCATGAGATAGGTGTATCGTCCACTGTGACCATGGAGCGAGTAGCCGTACCCGGTGTGCAGTGCTACGCAACTGGTGGTGACGATGGCCAGTGCAGCGGTAGCGCAGCCCACACCATAGAGCGGCATAACGGTTGTCCAGAACGCTCCAGAGACGTACGCTGCGAGGGACGCCATTGACATCAGGACAATGATGATAGCAACCGCAAAGTGGCGCGATGCGTCATCTGTTGAATCTTCGTCGGTGTCCTGCTCGATGGTGGACGTTGCAGAGCTTTTCGCCGGCGATGGAAATCTTTCTCGAGCAGGAGACGCAGAGATTCGCAGCGACATGCTGGTGGTACGCAGCTCTTGAATAAGCGCATCAAGCTCACGTCTCCGATCGACGTCTGTCGCATGGTCAGCCTTCAACAACACTTGCTCAGCACGAAGAATCGCTTCAAACGCTTGAGTGGCGAACCCTTTCGTCTTTTGTGCACGGCTCACTTGGATCGATTCCACCACAACGGAGATGGACACCAACACCAGCGGGATAAACTGCGCCACACCAAACGATGTCGCGACAAACATCGGGCGTTGGTTCACTAAGTGCGATGGGCCCCCGCTCACATCATAGGAGCCATCTCGAACGATCCAGCTCACAAGAATCATCAGCAGTGATAGGGCGTAAATGGTCCAACCGATGGATTGTAAGGCGACGTACATTCCACTCCCATCGAAGGGGCGGAAGAGAGGAATTCCGTAATGGCGACCAGAGAGATGAGCCAGCGGCGTTGCACATGCATACAACAACACAGCAAGCAAGAGTACTGCAGTCCTGGGGAACGGAGTTTGGTCCCAACGAAGCTCTGCGACATCCACAACAATACGAAGAGCCAACGCACAGGCCGCGCACAAAAATGCAGTGACAAGCTCGCCGTTGACAACAACTGTCAAAATCTTTCGGAGGCCGTTGACTTCATGATGAGGCGAGTCGGAATGAGCCTTCGCATCAGTAGCATCCGCACGGAACGTGCGGAGGCTGGAGTGGACAAACACTTGAGCCATCAATGCGAGGACTGCCTCAAGGAAGATCCAATGGTATGTTCCTGGCGCGGTGCCATCGCTGTTTGTGCTGCTACTCAGCTGAAGTGTCTGAAACAGCAGCGCGAAGCCGTAGCATGCCCATCCTGCAGCCTGCAGCATCACAAAGTCCATCCCGCCCTTAAATGGTTGAAACAAGTGGAATGATGGGCCATGAAGGACCTTACCGAGCATATTCGTGCAGGGTGTGATAATGAGGATGAAGAAGGAAGACAACATTTGGCAGAATTCCAGACCGTACCGAATGTGAGTTTCCACTTCAGTCAACATCAGTAGGGCCGACAGAAGCACCACAACAGAGGCGAAAAGAGTGCTCGTGATGGTGAGCACGATGCAACCGTAGCTGGTGACGGAGTCGTATGCGGGCTCGGTGTGGAACTTGGCAAGGCGTGTGAAGAGAATGAGCCCAACGGAGCTGAGGAGGCACCCGCTGCCTAACGCAACGTGGGCAATCGGCGGGGCAGCCTCACCAACGTACCATAAAAATCCGGCACCGTAGAGTGTCACGAAGTACACGAGCCACGCGGCGCCTTGCGCAAGTGCTTGCGACTTCGTGCCTGGGCATGGCATAAACAGGCGGTACCCAGGTGTAAATCGATACCCCACGACAAAATGCATGATATACCCATTGATGGCGTGAAATGCCCCAACGACAAGAGCGGAAACATTTCCAACCCATGAGAATTGTTCTCCGACACAGCACAACCCAAGCTGGGCGATGGTGAAAATTGTGACAAGTGTCGTTTCACGATTGGGACTTTTACTGACCTTCTCAAGGAGATCAATGACAAGCCCATGATGGTCCGCTTGGCCTTTGGCTTCTGCAGGATCGAACGTGAAAATGGAGGCAAGAATCATGATGTTCGCGACCAACGCTGCGAGGCCCGTGATGGAAATGAGGCCGTGTGTGGCGGAAACATTCGGATCGAATCCGGTGGCAAATGACAACACCACCACTTGTGAGGTCGTCAGAATGTAGTAGCCGAAGGCTTGAATGGTGACGAAACGAGCACCACCGGCGAACGGCTGATAGAGTTGGAATGATCCGGCTGGGTGTACACAGCACCCCAAGAGCGCACTGATGTACGCCGCTGCGGCCGCTGCGCATGTCGCAACGACAACAGTGGGGAGAAGTGGAAACGCGGGAGCATCATCGAGGAATACGTCCGCCACGACGGACAGGGTTGTAGAACAAAAAACGATAAAACACCACGCAGCGACGTAAACAAGTTGTCGAACAGTCCACGTTGTTTCAGTGGTGTTCGTTGCATGGCTTGCATGATGGCGTTGCGGCGTGGAAGCAAACGGAGGGGGTGGTGGGGACTGGCGGAGATGTTGGCTTGGGGGCTCAGGCTGGCGACGCTGGAGCTTCATAGTTGTTTTTACTCTCCTCTCCGATCAGTCAGTGCGAAAAAAAAAGAGCGGCAACTGAGACGACATCAATTATCCGCACGCATTGTGTGAGTCAGCCAAACAGTGGGCTAGAGTTTTTTTTTTCCTCCCTTTCCCCAAGCAACGGACATAAACAATAGTACAAAGAGACAATAGTTGAAGCGAGACCCTTTCCCCGTGTTTTTTAGACGTAGGGAACAAAGGGTGGCTTCCTCTGAGACTGTAATGCCACCCTCCCAGCAAGGGCAGCAGCGGGAGTCGCCCTTTGAAGTCGCTCTAGCAATCCTTGCGAGGATTCACCAATGATACTTTTCATGGCAGATGATGGTTGGTGGGCAACAACGGACGAGAGGTTCATTGTGGTCGTGTGCTGGTGGCGAACCACAGAGGGGTGGTCACCCCGCTCCTCCTCCTCGTGCCACTTTTCTGGCAACCCAACGCTGGAACCGTCGTCACTTGCTGCGTCGTCGTTGTCGTCGTCCCAACGTAGTCTCGCTGAGAGTTCAATTTCACCCTCAATCAACTCACTCTTGATCTTCCACACCTTACGTAGTTGGTCGCGCAGTTCATGAGTCGCTGAGATGTGACACACACGATCGTCTAAGTGCACATTGAACTGCACATCTCCCACGTGATTGGAGAGCACCTCCAACGAGCCAATGCGATGAGAACCTGCAGGAATGTGCCGCTGCTCAGCATTGCCATTGTCAACGTGTTCCTGGGGGCTCATCTCTGCGCTCATTCCTTCGAGGAGCATCCCCCGTGGCGGAGAGAACAGCGGAGGGGGAGGAAGGTAGTGATGTGCAGGCGAGGCAGTAGAATCTGGAACCCTAGTGTGCAACATCTCATGGTGCAACATGTCCATGTCAGCCACTGCCTTGTCTGCAAGAGCTTTCAGCTGTTCCGCAAACGCATCTTGACTGATCGCAAGCTCCACCTTCAGTTCTTCTGTTTCTTTGTTAGAATGGGCAAGTTGTGATTTCAGTGACTCGACTTCATTGGCGAGTTCGGCGACATTCTCGTTGAGCTGAGCATTCACAAACTCGATTTCAACGAGGCGAGTTTGCTTTTCTTTAAATGTGTCGAGCTCCTCCTTCTGCGCTTCCGAGATTACGTTGAGGGCGTTGCTGTGTTCATCCAGCACAAGTTGTCGCAAGCGCTTGGTTTCTCGTTCCGCAACTTGGAGTGACTGTTGAACGGCAGCAGCGTGATCAGCGGCCTCATCGCGCTCAATCTTCACCTCGTCCCATTCAGAGCGGAGCAGTTTGCACTGCTCTTCCAAGGCGTGGATGTGCCGTTGAAGCGCCGCGGATTCATCGGTGTGTATTTCATTGGAGTCTGTTGGGGCTGATGAAATCCACTGGGCGAGGTCATCCGTTTGGGACGCTGATACGCGCCAGCTGATTGCATCCGTCTCTGTCCCTGCCTCTGCGAACTTAGGCGTATCGTCAACGATAGTGGTGCCCTCGAGCATCTCTCCGAATAGATCGTCGCCTCCAGCCGCCGTCAGGAACGCACCCTCACCAGGCATTCCGTCAGCTGGGGGAGGAGGGGGAGGTGGCGACATCATGTTCGGGTCCTCCAAGGCTGTCACGTGGACGTCTTCCGTCTGCGTTTCGATTGTGATGCCGAACTCAGTTGAATTGGTTTGGCAATCTTTGCTAAGAAGTCCAAACATGGTCTCAGCGAGCATCATGGGGAACAAGTCGCGGTAAAGTCGAATGTTGAAGCACTTGGCGAGGAAGTGCGCCCAGTCAGAATGTTCCTGACTGCTTCGAGATCGAAACACAATTTGCGGATTTGTATTTTTTGTTTGACTGTTAGGCGTTTGCTTCGCGATAAACCCAAAGTACGCGTTGCGCTGGTCTGCCCCGGCATATTGCTGTGAAATCAGGTGCATTTGAGTTAATGCAGCAACGGAGGCGTCGTTGCCGGCCTTGGCTCGCTCTAGCATCTCGGGAATGCTAGCATCGTGGAATGACGGCACAAAGTACTCCAAATCATGGTACGGAATCGTCATGACCGCCTTGTGAAATGCGTGCAACTTGAAGTCAGCCTCGTCACGGAATACAGTAATGCCGTGCTGATCTGCGACAACGTAGCGGGGTTTCCATGCTTTCTTGAAGATGGTCTTTTCCTCTGTTTCTAGCATTTGTAAATATCCGCTGAATTGACCCATGATAGAGTTGATTTCTAGAGGCAGCGGCAGGCAGGGGATGCCTTGCACGTGTGCTGGTGGTTGGTCGACTATGAGCTGAGGAGGCGCATCGCCGTCGTGCTCCACTGCGCTGGTCACTGCAGACAAGAAGCGTCGCTCTGCTGCGGACACCGGTCGACCTCCAGCAGGGGTATACGCGTAGCACTGCAGTGCGACGATAAGTGATGCGCGCAGTTTCATTATCTCTTCGTTCTTCTCACGGATAGCTTTTTTGTACTGGGCCTGCGCTTGTTCTTGTTGAAATTGAATACTGCTGACGTCTAATGTCATACCAGTCATGTTGTTGACATCGCTAGCATCGTTACCAAATGGTGGCGCACTTGCGACCGGTCGAATGGACGTCCAATGATTGCGGGAGAACGCAGCGGAGGAGGCTCGAGGATGAAGGACTTGCATTGTGGGGCGATTAGGTGATTCGTACTGCTGCTGTTGTGGTTGTTGACGTTGGCTTCGTTGAGGAGATGCTTGATCCGTCGATGTTGCACGCACCTGCTGCTGAGGTTGCTGCTGTGCGACTGTAGGGTCAACGTATCGGCCACCACCACTTGCGCTCCTCTCACCGCTATGACTACGCTCAGCAAAATGATTGACGACGTGCTGCTGCTGTCCACTGCTGTGTCGAGAGTGATGCGTCGCAGATGAATGCAATCGAGCATCTTGAGGTACTTGCCCTGGGAGCTGCTGCTGCTGCTGCACTTCGTCAAACTCTGTGTCAATTGGCTGAAATGTAGGAAATGCGAGAGCTGGCTCTCCCGAAGGAGTGCGCGAATGACGCCCCGCCACTGCTCCGTTATTATTACTCCCAGATCGAGGGAAGTGCGTCGTCATTTCCGGAGGTGACGGCCCGGCTTGTGGTTGTTGTTGATGACTGTGATCTGGAGAGGTGGGATGGCTCGTCGTTGGATGGGTGACACGCATAGAGGACGCTGATGACAACGTTAGCCCAGACCCAAACGAACCTCCACTGTGGCGATGTGGGGATTGCATTCGGACAAAGTCATCCGCCTGCTGCTGTGGTTGCTGTTGTTGTTGTTCATGAAAACCGACGCTACTTCCCATCGCCGACGCCATGTTGTTCGTGATGGTGAGCGGTGATAACGGACGTGGTCTCGGGGAATTGTGCTGCATCCCAGAAGATGATAAATTGGTATCTCCTCCAGTTTGAACATTCCATGTCACTTGCGAAGGAACTCGACGCGTTGACGTAGGCGTTTGCGATTCCGTATTGACTTCATAGAGAGTGCGTTCGTAGAGAGAAGGCTGTCGACTAGGTTGCTGCTGCTGCTGTTGCTGCAGCACACTACTCGCTGCTCGAGGGGGGCCAAAGAAAATATCACTTGGTCGCTGGGATTGAACAAGGGAGCCTGGAGACGACGCTCGAGGTTGGTTTGTGAACGACGGTTGCTGTGAGTACGGTTGTTGTTGTTGCTGTTGCCCTAGTGGAGCCGCACTTCCGTTGCGTGACATTTGAATCGATTGTTGTGGTTGTTGTTGTGGTTGACTTCGAAATGACGACCCTTGGGTCTCCACCACTTCATTCCACCCGCGACTGGGAGGTAATTGTGCGGAATGGGGTTGTTGTTGTTGTTGTTGCTGGTAAGGCTGCACGGTGCTTCGAGGCGACATCGGTGGAAGCTGAGCACTCCGAGCAAGCATTTGCTGTTGCGATCCGGACGAAGGCCATCCTGCACGCATTTGCCTAGGAGAACTGGTCAGCTATTCTAGATGGTATCAATCTCTTGAGGGGGCTACAAAATAGAGACAACAAGAAATTGGGTGTGAGGAAAGTTGTCGAACAGGTGGGTGATTGAATTCTCGTTCTAGTTGCATCGCTTCCTCAAATTTACACATGAACATTTCTGCGGTTGAACATAGCAGGGAGGGGGAAGTGTTTTTCTTAATACATGCCCTCCATCTCAACCGGGCGCCGGAATGGGCCAGAGGCACCCTTGTTGCGGCGCCACGGGTCATTGGCAGCAGTCTCTGGGAGGCGGGTTGCAGTCCACCCAACGGTTTGGCTCACAGTCATTGGCATTTCGGTCTTCTCCTGGGGATTCTTTTGGTGACGTGCGGCTAAGTAAGCAAGTCGACCCTTACCCTCCTTGCTAACACCATCTAACAGTAGAGCGCGCTCGGGACGAGCAAGGGCCTCCGCTTTCTTCTGTTCCTCGCGCTCCTTCACGCGTTCAATGATGGCTCGCTCCTCCTCGCCCCAGCTGGGATTGTATGTGTTGTTCCACTCCTCCTTAAGGCGGCCCTCTTTGTTCACCTGGTCTCTCCAGCAAACAGAGGCATTGTGTGTCTGCTTCAGGCCCATGGCAATTGTCATTGTGGGCTTCAGGCTCTTTTCGAGCAGCTTTGGGTCAACAGGCTGGGGTCCCTTGGGCATTGTTGTTTTTGATTGTGTGAGATGTAACTTGAGAAAGCTAGGACTCGTGCAGCTGAGGAGGGGAAAAAAGTTTGAAAGTTGCTTGAATGAACCAGAGCTGGGCACTAAGAATACCATTGAATGAAACTACAGCGCACAATAAAAAAATCGCGTATGCAGCAACAACACACGCACGCATAAGGCTCTTGACAAGCAATACTCTTGTGGAGGAGCTACTGAGCGAAGTATGTCGCAGGAAACGTAAAATTCACCGCGGCAGACTCAATTTCGTACTGTGGCGACAATCCTGTGTAACTCATCAAGTGATACTTCACACGCATCACGGCAGGCACTCCGGCAAGTGCGTTTTGCTCAATGTGGTCGGTTGGGTACTCAATTGCGTTCTTAAGATCCACAACCGCACTCTCTTTGTTGCTGATGATGTGATCGTAGATGGTAATCTCGCTGCGTCCGTACTTGCTAGTGGAGTACTCGACGACGATGTACATAAAAATCTGCTTTGTGTTCCACGTAAAGCACGGTGTGAAGTCGACGGTTCCGTTAACTTGGACAAGGGTGCGGTCAACCGGCCGACCAGTGAAGCCAGCTCGTGCACGATACATCTGGGGAGGAACAACCGCTTGCAACGACGCTGTCGGTTGGAAAGGGTCTACATACGACATCACAAGGGCGGAAACGGCCATCGTGCCAGCGCCAACACCTAACACAAACATAGCCAACGTCCAGATGACATTGAGACGGTTGCGAACGTTGTACATCTCGCTGTTTGCAATCTCTCTCTTTCTGTTTGAGTTTGAAACAGAGAGAACGACACTAAGAGCAGAATACTCTTAAACAAATAAGAATGAAGGAGGCATGATGACGCAAGATCTCAAATCAAGTCGCAAAATGTAGGGATGAAGCGCTGGGGGGCAGGTGACGGCGGAAAACAACACACCACCACCACCTGCGTGTCTACTCTTTCTTTCTTTGTAAAATGCGCCTATTTGGCCAGTGCTTTGGACTGCTGACTATTGAATGCTCTCTTCAGCTCGTCGTACTGCCTCTTCAGGTTGTCAAAGTCTTCGCTGTTAGGACCAGATGATGTGGAAGCTTTGCGGATACTGGTGGCTTTCGCGGGAGCTGCAGGTTGCTGGCGTCGAGCGGTGGATGAAGCGTTGCTCGTTGGTCGACTAGCAATAGGCGGCAATCCTCCCCCTCCTCCCTCGTTATCGTTGTCCTCATCCTCGTCGCCATACTCAGCACTTTGGAAGTAGCCTCCAGTTGCTGCAGACATGACTGCATGTGCAGCTTGCATGGCGGCAACCTTCTCGGCCGCCATGGCCTCATGTAGGGAAATCTCTTTGTTCATCATTTCCGTTACAGTTTTGATACGGTACTTGAGTGCATTGTTCTCCTCCTTGAGTATAGCATCGCAACCTTGGACAGAGTCGACCTGGACGCTTGTGACTTTATCGCGACGCTGGAGTTGGGTTTCTAACACCAGGATCGTTCTGCGTTGCTCTTCGATCAGATCCATCACGTTGGCGGGAGCAGACCAGGCATTCGTCGTCTTTTGAGCACCTTTCGCTGCGTTGGATCGCATTTCAGCGACCAGGTCGAGCAGCCTTCCATTCTCACGCTCTAGGCGGTCAATGGTATCGCGATCAGCAGGATTGCCCGTTCGTGTGCCGCCGCCAGCAGTCACGGCCCTCCTGACCTCAAGACGTTTCTCGTCAAGTTCACTTTTGTACGCGGCAATCAGTCGATCGTCGTTTTCTGTCTTTTCGATCATTCTCTGAAGGCACGTCCGTAAGTGTTGATTGTCACGTTCAAGGATCTGAAGCCTTGCTTGGTACGATTCGTTCTTTCGTCGTTCATCATCCACTTCTCGCGATTTCTCTTCCAACTTCTGTTGCATCTCACGCGTCTGAAGTTGAGATTTCCGCTGTCGAGCTTCCACTCCTGTACGATTCACATCTTCAAAATCACGAACGGTGGACATCGCTGTGACCCCTGTACGTGCAGTGACCCCGGTGCGGACCGACATCGTGCCGTCATCATCCCCACCACCGTAGTCACCACCAACACCACCACCTTCGGACTGCTCGTGGGCTCCTCGAAGCAATCGCTCCATATCCTTCACCTTGCCCTTCAGGATTGCAATCTGCTGAGCTCTCCCTTTCCACCCAGAGGCCGCTGATGTTGAGGTGGATGTCGCTCCAGATGTTTTCCCTGAAGGCAACGTGGAACCCATTTCGGTGGTGGTCATGTTCATGGACTTTAGGGCGGCTTCCACAGCGTCTTCATCCCCACCAATTTCTAGCTGAAGGACCCTACGGATTCGTGTGTTCTCACGCTTAAGGTCTTCGAGTGCTTTTCTCTGTGTTTGGATGGATTTATTGGCCTTCTCTAGTTTCTCTTCGGCAGACGGCTCAGGGAGAGGATCCATGCTACCGATGCGCGCATTGACTGCTGCCGTGGACGTCGACATGGAAGTGCTAGCACCACCACGTTGAGACGGCAGACCGAGTCGATTGGAAACTTCTGCAGTCTTCTCAGACTCCAGTTTCTCACGCTCCATGACAACAATCCTGGCCGTCAGCTTGGTGACTTTGGCGCGTTCAGCTTCCAGCTTCACGAGAAGATCTCGGTTGCGCTTCACCTGTTCCAGATACTTTGCCTCAACAGGACCCTGAGACGTTGAGCTAAGTACTTCACGGAGCCGTTGAATTTCAGCAACGTATGCCCCGTTGCCATTGGACGTCTTTTCAGGAGCACCACCGCTGAAGTCAACCTCTTCAATTCCCAGTTGGCGGTTGAGATGCTTACGGTACGCATCGGTGGTGTCGCCCCCACCTACACTGCTGCTATCATCGTCGTACATGATTCTTTGTGTGCTTCAATTGACAATAAAGTACAGAAA
>CYKH01002219.1:30173-46917 GCA_001460835.1 Bodo saltans | reverse complement strand
CCAACATACACAGCACCGAAGTTACACCGCGCATGATGCATCGGTCGGACGTTTCTCCAGTGATCGGACTGAACATGCATCGAGTGAACTTCATGCAGAACTTTGTAACCGCTGCGGCCACCCAGGACGTAAATGGTGCGATCGACAACGACAGCTGCGTGACCACTGCGCGCCAGAGGCATATCCTCCATTACCTCCCAGGATGATTTTCCCGCCACGTACCGCTCCACGCTACTGCTTTTGCGCTCCCCATCGAAGCCGCCGAAGACATAGGCAAACCACATCAGTCTCTCAGAGTTGGAGAGATCAAGCACCGCAATGGCGTGGTTAGCCCGTTTGATGTTCATTCGTGGAAGTAGAAAAGGTCTGGAGGTGTGAAAATCGATCACAATGGCATCGCTAGCAACATTTTGCATCGACTCATCGAGGTAACCACCGGTCGCAATCACGCCATTAGCGACGGCCGAGAATGCAGCGCCGTAAGCCACAAGACCTTGCAGATCGAATCGATTGGTGCGCTGCAAAGTTTCTGAGTTCCACTGCATGCAAAATGGTGCGTGATCCAGCGTTCTCTTTCCAAAGATCACGCACTCCGTGCGGCTTGTGTGAATGACTGTAATGTCGTCCACATCACATGGCAGCACTTGCACTGGGAGCACCGATTGGGGAACTTTCTCAGCGAGGAACGACGCCTGTAGCACGTTCCACTGCTTTCCGTCGAGCATTTCTACTGTTTGGAAGGTGGTGCCAGGGGGTTGCCGATCTTGCTGGGCAGGGGTAGGTTTTGCATTCCCACCAATCACGAATATGGCCTCGGCACTCAGCGGAAGCGTCAACACCGGTTGTGCGTCCGATGGGTCAGTCCACTGTGTCTCCCCAGTGACGACGTTGTGGTACATGTACTGCCCTGACCGGTAGTCCACCTTGCGCACCCAGTTGGACGACTTGGTGCTGGCTGCTGACAAAGGAGCAGCTGCGGGAACAGGGGGCTTCGCAGCAGGAGGGGAGGCAGGCGACTGTCCTCCAGAAGGAGCAGCAGCAGCAGCTGCTGCGCTAGGAGTGGCATCGGCATTCCCCATGTCGGTTGGCCGCTTCCACGACGTTTCTCGCGTCTCAGTGTTGTAGTAATATGGTTTGCCGCTGCTAGCGTCCATCTTCTCCAGCCACTGACCACCACTAGTGGTGGCGTTGGCGTCTGGCCGCCGTTGATCGGCTGCGAGAACTTGTGATGATTTGGCTGCAGGCATTGTCCACGTCGTTTCTTTGGTGATCGGGTTGTAGTAAAAGTGCCTCTTGGAGGCGGGGTCTACCTTCTCGATCCACGGCTCAGGGACATTGCTAGCAGAAACGTCAGGTTGACTGTTGTCCTCACGTTGGCGATTTGGCGTGTCATGCCGCGAGGGTTGCGGCGTCGCTCCAGCAGCTGGATCACGCCGTGTTCCTCCTAGTTCTTCATCTTTCTTAGAGAGCGCCGAAGCAGTAACGGATTCTGCGGATAGGTTTGGATTTGACCACGTCACCTCTTTGGTTCGCTTGTTGTAGTAGTATGTTTTCCCGCTAGTAGCGTCCACCTTGGACTGCCAGACATCGGCATCATCATTTGGCGCAATAGTAGCGGAGGCAGAGGATGGCGCCACGACTACAGGTTGCGCTGTCGCTGTTGCGCCTGTTGTCAATGCTTCAGAGATGGCACCAACAAAGTTAACGGGCCGGACCCAGGTCGTCTCGCGCGTTGCCTTGTTATAGTAATAGGGCTTCTGTGATGATTGGTCAAGCTTCTCTATCCACACATCTCCTGATGTCGCTGTTGATGTGGTTGATGCGGACACTGGGGTTGCCAACGGAGCAACAACGGGTGGTGGCGCAGCAGCAACTGATGCTGCGGGCTCCACGTAGTCATCTGGCTTTTTCCATTGCGTTTCTCGTGTTTCTTTGTTGTAGTAATATGTTTTACCAGTCGCACCGTCTAACTTCGCAATCCATGTCATGCTATCGCGAGGGAGGTTTCTTCCTTTTGTGTGCGTAGAATCGTCAAAACGAACACAAATTGTCAGTCATATAACTATCAGAGCGATGCGATGATGAAGAACATAATTCATGCGCAAGGGGAACAAAACAAAAGAAGAAGCAAACATTTGTTGCAAAGCATGTTCAACACTGTGTGTATGTGTGTGATCTATCTGCTTATTCCTCATCATCATCCTCTTCGTGCTCGACAAAGGAGCCAAACTGATTATTCCACTTGACATAGCGCTCAAGCTCACTCTGCCCAACGCTGGGCTTGATCCTCCGGCAGGCACCCTTGAAGTCTTTTAGCATGACAGGGCGAATATCAGCAGCGTTGACGTCGAGTAGGCTCGTCTTGGTGCTCCGCAGTGGTCCCATCGCAGCTTCTCGGCACAAACTTTTTAGATCTGCGCCACTGTACCCTTCGGTCAGTTGGGCAATTTCCAACAGCTCTGCATCGCCGATGCTATGCACGAAATTTCCCTTGGACAGAAGCGTGCGGCACAGGTCGCTGCGGGCTTGCTCTTCGGGAAGTGGGATGTACAATCTTTTTTCCATGCGTCTCCTTGCGGCTTCGTCAAGCTCTTCAGGCCGATTCGTAGCTCCAATCAAGAGAACACGGTCAGATGCAGATGTGCCAACACCGTCGAGCTGCACTAGGAATTCCGTTTTGACCCTGCGGACACCATCCTGTTCCCCCTCACTACGCATCGAAAGAAGCGAGTCGATCTCGTCGATAAAGATCACCGATGATGCACGAAATTTCCCTTGGACAGAAGCGTGCGGCACAGGTCGCTGCGGGCTTGCTCTTCGGGAAGTGGGATGTACAATCTTTTTTCCATGCGTCTCCTTGCGGCTTCGTCAAGCTCTTCAGGCCGATTCGTAGCTCCAATCAAGAGAACACGGTCAGATGCAGATGTGCCAACACCGTCGAGCTGCACTAGGAATTCCGTTTTGACCCTGCGGACACCATCCTGTTCCCCCTCACTACGCATCGAAAGAAGCGAGTCGATCTCGTCGATAAAGATCACCGATGGCTGCAGGAGGACGGCGACGGCAAACATGCACCGCACCATCTTTTCTCCATCACCCACCCACTTAGACATCAGAGATGAGCTGCTGATGTTAAGAAATGTGCACTCTGCACGGCTAGCGATGGCACGTGCAATCATGGTCTTTCCAGTGCCTGGAGGCCCGAAAAGCAGCAGACCCCTTGGTGGGTCGCGAAGGCCAACAAATAAATCAGGTCGGCGCAGTGGCCACACGATTGCTTCTTCCACAGATGACTTGGCGAAATCTAGTCCTGCAATATCAGACCAATCCACGTTGCATTGCTTCTCTAAGATTTCGTACGTAATTTGCGTCACCAACTTCGGGTCTAACGGAAGTAAAATGGGTGGCACAGACCCATCGGGAAGGAGAAGCTGGGCAGGGTAATCTGCAGGATCGTGCTCAGAGCCGCCACCTTCTCCTCCGTTGGATTTTGACTGTTGTTGCTTCGGATTGACGGTCGATGAGAGAACGCGACCAACTCCAACGGATCCTGCAGCAGGAGCACTTTGGCTTTCATTGCCGGAGTTGTTGTTGTTGTTGTGAAGAGGTGCAGAGTAGGGTTGTCGGCGAAGACCGAGGCTTGGTTTGGTCTGCAACGAGGCAGCGATACCTGGAGGGCATCTGCCGCGTTTGATATCTGCGTCCAACTGCTGTGCTGCGGTCACAAATCCACTTGGAGGTGCGTCGTCCTTTTCCGACGCTGGCTGGGGATTTCTGAAAGATGCCTGGCCAGAGGGTGGGAGTTGTGCACTAAAGGAAGTAGGGTTGGTATTATTCTTTGCAGTGTCCTGCTGTATCCCTCGAAGCCCGAGCATCCGAGGTGCTCCAAAGGCACCAGTTGGATTGGATGCTCCAGAGGTGGGAGACGTCCCAGCAGTATGGGCAACAGCTGGGGGAGGAAATGGAATTTTCGCTGCAGCCGCAGCGACTGGAGGTGCTTGGTGGGGCAGCGGAAGGCGAAAGGTTGTTGCTGCTTGGGGCACGGGAGGAGGCGCGACAAACGGTTGTTCCGGAACAACAGTCAGAGGCACGATGCGCTGCGTTGTTGGCTGAGGGAGTGCGTGAGGTTTGCTTGCCTCCTTTCCGATTATCGAAAATGGATGAGATGGCCGAATCGCTTGTGGTGGTGCATCATCTTCCCGCGGCCTCTTCTGAGAGACTACCTGCTGATGATGCGACGTAGTTGGCAGCGGCGGCTCAGAAGGTAAGGGTAGGTTGCAAATCCACGATGTGACGGGAGACGCTTCCAAACTACTTCGTGTGCGTTGCAGCAGTTTCTGGAGGTCATCCACGGATGGGACCACTGGAGCAGCACTACCAGACATGCGATCATGCAGTACAGCAGCGTTTGTGTTGAGAATCGTTCGCGTGAGGTCACACCACTCGGTGTTCGCCCAGTCGTTGCTGTTGTGCATCAGACAGAGCAGTCGATTTCCTGCGAGGACTCCGCTGTTCATGACACCGCTGATGTTTTGTGATGATGGTGATGGTGACGACGCCATTGCATCGAATTGTCTGTATGACAACATTGCTAATTGGTGGTGTGCAGCAACATTATTGCGAGGATCGTTAGGATCGTGATTCGTTGCACATTGATCCAAGTGAACCAAAGAACTCCACAAGCTCATTTATGAAACGATGCGTGTGTCTTACATCGATTGGAATTGTAAATAAAAACGAAATCACAATTGGGTAAGTTACACTCACACTTTGTTCACCCCGCATCATCGAAGAAAGTATTCAAAAAGTAACTAAAAGTACAATATCAGTGTATCCGTTGCCAAGGAGGTGCACTTGATGTCCACGAGGGAAAAACAACGTGTGAATCAATGCCGAGATAAAACAAAAATGGAAGGCAGGGAGATGCGAGAATTCTGTCAATCGAATCGCATCGTGTGGGGGTAAGGGGATGGACCGAGATGATTTGAGAAATCTGCAATCACTGACAAGTGGGACTAAGTGAGTGACGAGTGAGAAGGGGGGCAGTAACTCAGTTCATAAAAGCAACAAACAACAACGACGGTGAAAATAATGCAACCAATGCGTGCACGCGCGGTCCCTTGACACGAGGGGAAGAAACATAAATAAACAAATTCTATTTCATTATCTGCGCGATTGGCGGCGTTGTGCGAGCAGCTCAGCAGCAGAAGGAATAGAAGTCAGCGTCTGACGATGCTGGAACAAAACACTGTGCTTTGCTAAATCAGTAGATAGTGATGGATACCCACCAGGTGTTACGGGATGGGGAGATGCGACGGTATGATGTTGTTGTGCATCTTGTTGTTGTAGATAGCGTCGTTGGTCCAATGTTGGTGGGGACCAACTGTGCGCGGCAACAAATGTATTCACAGATTGTACTTGTTGCTCACGATAGTTGTGCGAACTTCCTGTGTGGTGGCCGATGGCAGTTCCAATGTCGCTTCGTTGATGAAAAGCAGCGAGGCCCATTGGCGGCGGCGCAGACTGGGGTGGCGGTGAGGTGTGAAGCGACGAAGTACCAGTAACTGCACCACGTGAGGCGGGAGGGTGACATACTTGTCGATCCTGGGGAGGTAGTGGTAATGATGAATCCACCGCCTTGTCTGCAGCGATGTATGTGCTGGGGGTGATTACACCCAACATCCCAGCGGTTGATGGAGAGCGAGTCGCGTAGGGCGATGGATCCGTAAAGGGCTGGTGATGACGGTGGTGGTGCTGCTGATGCGTTTGGGTTTTTGTGCTGCCCCCAGCGCTGCTTCCGCCACCATCTTGAGAAGGCCCTTGAACACCAAGAAAGGCGTGGTGGTCCAAGAGGCCAAGCACCTTTGGGGAAGGATGAGGATCGGCTTGTGCACTGCGACTCTGGCTTTCTGCTGGTGTGACGCGTTCAGACTCCACCGCGACGATGGAAATTGAGTCGTCAAGGTCGACAAGTCGAATGTGATGTCTCGTCTCTGAAACGCCGCGGTCGTTGCTGCTGGTGACTTCCGCTCGAGGTGAATGTCCCGTTGCTATCCGACTGAGTGCGGCTGCGGCAGCTGCGACGGTTTCATGACGAAAGCTAGTGGGGTGTATGAGCGTTGCTGAGCTTGGGCGTCTCACAAAGATGTTTGGTGGAGAGTGCGTTGCGCGGTCGGATTGATTACTAGGTTCCGATCGAGAGAATCCAGCAGAGTCTTCTATTTGCAGCTGATGCGGTCCACCACCAGCAGAGGGCGGCGACGACGCGTCCTCTTTGGAGGAGCTCACGACGGTGGCAGTGGGAAGGACTTCGACTAAATTCTGGTGGTCATGACCTCTGCTGTGATTGGTGCAGTTGCCTTCTGACATCGTCGATGCAGGTGGAAGAGCACCTTTGCTCCAAAGGCGTGCACAGGCCTCAAGCTCCACAACAATAGGGGCTGCGGCGCAGATGGACACTTCCATTTCTTCCATGTAGCGGCTCCAGACACTGGCATTGGCATCCTGGGCATGACGAACGGCCTCGATGACGGATGAAGTAAGGTTGTTGGGATGATGATGATCGTTGCCGATACTGAGGCTACGAAGTGGCTTCAAGGCATCCTCACAGCCCTGTATGACAGAGTCATCCCACGCTTTTCGCGCTTGGGAAAGATCGTTCGTGATCACCCACATGCGCTGGTGCAATGTTGCCAGGCAGTCGATCAAGTCTTCGAAGGTAGTCCAGCTAAAGCGCTTTAGCGCAGCGGAGTTCATGGTAGACGCTGAAATCGTGCGAGTCTTTAGCACGTCATGGACGTCAGCCATTTCTCCCTCTTAGCGCTGGGCAACGTCTGAGATTATCCTTCCGGTTCGACGAAAAATTAATACCACTGTTCCTGAAGCACAAAATTTGTGGGAGGGTCGAGCAAAGATCGTGTAGTTAAAAAATAACAACTCAATGAAAAATAGATTCTGTCAATGTTGTTTGTTGGACATTTTGGTTGGATAAAAAACTTTCCGTTTTTAACGAGCAAAGGCCAAGTAAAGTAACGGCTCACAACTCATGAAATATTGCAGACAACCCGCTTCAATTTGTGTCAGCTCGCTATGGCACACCGTCTTATGGACTAGCTTGTTCCAGCTTGTTTAGGGGGGTACCGGGTGTGAGAACTGCTTTTGACGCCGCCACATCGGCTGGTTTGTGCCATGTGCGAGTGGATAAAATACAACAATGAAACCTCGGATGGACTGGTCTACATTGCAGAACTAGAGTTTCCCGCTTCAGATGACCAAGACGACGCTTATCATGTGCTGATTGTGCTCATATTCTTGTTGACGTTGGTATCGTACCCATGCCATTTTAGATGCGTGTTCCTTCAAAATAATATTTATTCCTGAAATCATAGCACCAGCACGTGACTGTAAACGAAGGCTAAGATTCATTGCATCAGTCATTTGCAATCGAAATTCCGTCCAATGTGCATCTCGGCTAGCAAAAAAACAGAGAGAGGGGAAAAACGGAGTGGCCATGTTTGTGATATTGTGATTCTTTCTAGATGTGTGAAGTCAACATCACAACCCCTCTTCATTTTGATTGTGTCACTTGGTTTGGAAGTCTCTTGCGTCTAACACGTAGAGTGCTGCTCCCACATTCGCACACTACACTGTTCTTTACTCGTCGCTCTTCGTACCACCTTCCTCCTCCTCCTCGGCGGTGGAAGTGATGATGCCAGACTGCTGTGCCTCCACATCAAGGGGAGCAGGGTCGTCAACTGGTGTGTGGTGCGCGCGGCTGTGGCGATCGGCTGACTCGACCTCCACCTCACCAACCTCAGTCTCCACGATTTGCACGGCGCTGCTTTGGCTCACCACAAACTCTAGCGGTTGCCCCATCCGCAGCGGCTCTAACGGCATCGCACCCTCATCTTGAGGGAATAGGCTAAGAACAATCTCAAGGACCTCTTCCAACATCACAATGGCTTCCACGTTGGAAGACAAACATTCACCACGCACCGTCATGCTCTGCTCTTTGATGGCTTTGGCGTCAGCGTGATCCGTGCGTGGTGCGCGCGGCTGTGGCGATCGGCTGACTCGACCTCCACCTCACCAACCTCAGTCTCCACGATTTGCACGGCGCTGCTTTGGCTCACCACAAACTCTAGCGGTTGCCCCATCCGCAGCGGCTCTAACGGCATCGCACCCTCATCTTGAGGGAATAGGCTAAGAACAATCTCAAGGACCTCTTCCAACATCACAATGGCTTCCACGTTGGAAGACAAACATTCACCACGCACCGTCATGCTCTGCTCTTTGATGGCTTTGGCGTCAGCGTGATCCGTGCGGCGCGCCCAGGCAGCTCCCTCTTGCGCAAGTTTGCATAGAGCATCAGCGGCGTGGTGCATCTCGCAAAATGCAAAGATGGTGAGGTCGACAACGTTCTTCGCGACGTTCAGTGCCAGTCCTGGAGTCGCCACACGTTGGTGAAGGAACCAATATGCAGCCGCACCACGGTCCTCAACATCGTCTTGCTCCGCGCGATGAGCAAGAAGTAACTCCGAGAGCGTTGAATTTAGTGAGCGAGATGGACGAGCAAATGTTTCTGCGAGTTCCTCGGCGACCATGCGGGCAATCGCATCACACGCATCTGTGGACATCTGCTTAAACTTTGGGAGCGCTGCGACGATGGCAGCGTCTTCAAGACGTTCGCCCGACTCTTCGTCGAGAGGAGATGAGAGGAGTTTTCGAGTCGTCACAATGCGTCGCCCCACCATACTTCCCTCTACCCACATGCAGTCTTGGAACAAGTCCTCCGAGTAGTCCAACTCAGCAATCGCACTTGGGACGATGGTTTGGGAGGCGACCACTCGTGGTGCAGCGGTGTCGTCCACAGTGGTGTTGAGCTGACGGCGAAGCATCCCAAGGTACCCTCGGCAGGCGCGGAGTTTCTCAAGTGGGTGCTCATCGGCGGTGGCGGCAACAGACTGCGGAGCCTCCGTTTGCTTCAAGTGAGAGGCAACTTCAAACAATCCTTCCTCTCGCTCAGTTGACTGACGTCGCTGTTGCTCAGGTGAGCCTTCTTCTTCGCCTAGAAGTGACAGCGTCATCGCTGCGCCCTTCTCAACAATACCCCAGCCCAGAGATGCGAGCGCTTGCGTTTGCTTTCCCACGAAGCGCAGCTCCGTTGGTGCCCAGGCACCCTCCTCTCCCCTGTCAGGTGATTGGGGAGATCCGTCATCTTCAATGTCTTCTCCTTCTCTCCTAGGGGATGATGCAGCCGCAGTTGTGGATGACGTTGCCGTTGGTGGCGCTTCTTCTTCATCCCCAACGATGGACTCGATGCAATTCTCACCGAATTGTTGAACTTCAGTGGCGAGCTTAGTGACCCAACTGAACATGTGTGTAAATTGTTTACGTTGGCGTGAATTCTTCTGTGTTTTGCGTGACGAGGTGACGAAGAGTGACAATGTGACGCACAAGTGGCACTCACAAATAAATCCAGAAATGCTGTAACCAAAAAGGAAAAAAAAAGTAGAGGAGGTGGAAAACTGGTGGCAAAAATGATGTGCGCAAAGTGATATCGTGGAATGAAGCGAGGAAAAGAGGGAGGGGAGGGACTGGTGCACAATCACAAAAAGGGTTCATTCAGGAAGCAAAAACAGCTGTGGCAAATAAAAAAATACGACGCGGGGGGAGTTTGAGAGGTCATCACATATTTGGGGTGATGCAGCGAATGCATCAAATATTCGCAAGAATTCTAGTTCCTAGGCCTGACGTTAGACTGCGTTCGTTGAGCAGTCGGCTTTTTCGGCGCCATCGATTGCACACGGCTTGGCCCAGCAACGTTGCTTTTCTTCCTACCAAGTTTTTCTTCTTTCTTTTGGATCTCTGTGTTCGCAACATGCTTGTAGACTTCCACGAACTCCATAAAATTTAGTTCACTTCCATCACTTGCGAAGGTCTTAAAAATCTCATCAATATCCTTCTTCGCGATCGAACTAATTCCGTCAAACGTGGCCATGTAGAATTCGAGGAATTGGTTTCTGTTGATGGCACCAGCATCATCGTTGTCATAGTTATCAAAGTGAGATTTGATGGTGGTCAAATCATTGACGTCTAGCTCTGCTTCGCCCGAGGCACCAGCCTTACCAGCACGGATGATGCATCGCTTGATCATACCTTCGGCCTCAGCTTTGTTGTTTGCGGCTTGTCGAAGGCGTTGGTTCTTTGCCTTCAGGCTGTGGGCATCGTTCTCACGTTGACGGCGGAGCGCCTCTTCTTGATCTGCTTTTCGTCGCGCCTCATCTTCCTTCCCTTGCATAATTTCATGCCTGCGGCGGTTGATATCGGCTTCACGCTCGTCGTGGAGGCGCTGCATGATCGCATCAGTATCGCTGTCACTGGAGCTGTCAGACTGCACCTCCTTTCCGAGGGACGAGCGGCGTCGGCTCATGCGGCGCTGTGTCTTCTCTGATGCGACAAGTTCGCGAAGCTGTACAGCAAAGTCTCCTTGCTTCTCAACATACGAGTCGAGAGTTGCATTGCGAGCAGTGGCCAATGAGTTCACTTCGACAACAATCTTCTTCTCCACTTCAGCATTGCTTGCTGCGTTGCGAGACTTGCGTCGCGCCATGAGAGCAGCGATCGCAGCGTTACTTTCAAGTCCTAGCTCTGAAAGTGGCACACCTTTTGGTAGCGCTTCGAGGAAGGGAAACTTCTTAAATAGGTCTTCATTTTGTTGTTCTTTCGCATTCGAGAGCTCCCGAAGGTATTTCATGGCATCGTCGCGACTAGAATTGCTCAGCGCATCGCGGACACTCTGATTGTGTTCCAACTCATCAAGTGCAGGAAGACTCCAAGGTGGACGGTCGTCGCGATCCCATAACACTCGATGGTTACGATTCGATTGGCGTTGCTGGCGCAGACCCTCGAACTCTTCCTCGATAGCAGTGGCCTCCTCCTCTTCAAGCATTGTTGCAGCAGTGCTTTGAGTACTGCCACGGTGACGAATGTTTGGGGAGAGTGGGCTTGTCGCGGGAGAGTGCGAGTCTTGGCGTCTAGAGGAGCGCCTCTTGGACACCATCGCACCCTCTTCGCCTTCCACCACAGCACCCGCTTCGTCATTTCCGATCGCAGAAGCAAAAGGGCTTGCGGCGTGTCCTCGACCTCTGTTCACTGCTCGACGTGTTGTTGTGACTTTTCCTTGTATGGCAGTCTTCAGCTCTTCAAGACGTTTGTTACCAATTTGAGAGGGGCGATTCTCGACGTACGACGAGATGTTATTCCAGTCCGCCGCGGTGCGCATGAGCTCTTGATCGACGCACAAACTAGCCGCAAGGTCATCGTCAATCTCTTCTCCGATGGCTTTCGACGCTTGCGTCGCGAATATTTGTTGACTCGCTCTGTTGACAGACTTTCGTCGCTTCATAGGAATGCCGCGTTTGACCGCATCCGCAAGCGCAGGGTCACGTCGTGAAACTTCCTCCATGGCCAGATGCTTGTACAATTCCGCAAACTCCGCAAACGATAAATTCCCAGAATGGTCCACATCCATTTTATCAAACATTCCTTCCACTTCGCGGTGAGTCAGATTCGGTAATTCTAACACACGGCCGGCGTACGAAGAAAACTCTTCTCGCGACACAACACCGTTGCTGTCCTTGTCGCAGTTTGTGAATAGCGTTCGTATCGTTTCAACATCGTCGGCAGTCATCATGAACATCTTAGTGCGCTGCACTCTCACCATCAGCCGCTTGATAAGTGCTGCTCCTTCTTCTTTGAGCTGAGCTTCGCTCAACATGCGATGGCGTGCATCGCGTTGGTCAGCGGCATCGGATTCTTTACGACGAAGTGCGTTCTGCGGAGGAGAACCATCCACTACGGCGCTGATGCGTCTTGGGTTCGATGCCTCTTGAGGAGTGATGGCACGAGGAGGCGATGCGACCATAAGCGTGTCACTTCCCTCCTCGACAATTCCCGCTGAGTTGACTTCGTCAAATGCATCCGCGTTCACACTAGAGGTGGTGGAATTTTTTGAGCTCCGATGACGTGAACTACGTAATCTTGACTGAGAACCATCGGTGGTAATACTTCCTCTTCCAAACTCCGATGAGTGCACCTCGTCGCCAAATGTTGTCCGCTGAACAGCATCTGCAAGATCCGTGCCAAGAGATGAGCGGCGACGGGCAGCGGGGACTAGTTTAGACGCCTCCATGTCGTCCACAACATTATGCTCCTCCTCATCGACTGTGGTGGCTGCTACATCATTTTGGGACCCAGTCCCAGAGGTTCTACGGTTGCGGGTGCGCTTCGGCATGGACACCAATTTCTCTTCATCGTCTTGAATTCCATTCGATTCGCTGCTGACAGCCGTCGTATTGATTCGCCTCTGAGAACCAACACCAGACCGCTGGCGGCGCCCAATACCTGCATTGCTTTCGTCGTCTTCAACTTGAGTGCTCTGCTGTTCCTCAATCATGACCGCGTTGCTGGAGGACTGCTGACCAGAATTGTGGGTGCGGGAACTGATTTGACGCCGGGAGGAGACTTTGCTACGCGACGCAGCGCCAGACTGGGAAGACTCATCCGCACTAGTTACTTCGTGAGGGGAAATTCCGCGAGATACTGGGCTTATGCTGGACGCTCGTCGTCGCAGTCCTGTCGTTTGCAAATCATGACTGTTTGTTTCATCGATTGCCTCTGACACCTCTTCATCCGGAAGTGCTGCCTCATTTGCTTGTGTTGTCCCTGACCCTGTCCGCTTGACGGTGCGTCGGTTGGACGACGTCCGCTTGGTTGCTGCAACAGGTGCCACTGCCGCTTCAGGGGGAGCAACGGTTTCCGTGGGAGGGCTTACACTAAAAGAACGTCGCCTTGTAGCGGTGGTCATGGGTAAATCGTTACTGTCATTTTCTTCGATTGCCTGAGGGGCTTCTTCTTCGGGCAACGCGGCCTCGTTGGCTAGAGTGGATCCAGACCCTGCGCGTTTTACCGTCCGGCGATTTGACGCTGTTCGTTTTGTTGCAGGAGCTGCTACCTCTGGTGGTGGCGACAGTGGTTCCACCGGCGGACTGACGCTGAACGATCGTCGCCTCGTCACTGGAGCTTGGGAGAGCTCTGTGGTCTCAGATTCATCGATTGCTTCCGATACCTCTTCGTCGGGAAGCGTAGCTTCGTTCATAACAGTTGTGCCAGATACCACGCGTTTGGACTGACGTCGCGCTGTTGATGTGGAACGTTTCACAGCAGCTGGAGCAGCTGCCGCCTCCGGTTGGGCAAGCGCCATCGACCCAGGGCTCACACTAGACGCACGCCGACGCAATGCAGTTTGAGGGAGGTCATTGCTGTCCGATTCATCGATTGCTTCTGAGGCCTCCTCCTCCGGTAGAACCGCTTCGTTTGACAGTGTTGCACCCGAGCCAACACGTTTCACTTGTCGACGTGCGGATGCAGCTCTCTTCGGTTTTGGAGGTGGTGGCGGTGGAGGCGACAACACCTCAGTAGCTGGACTAACGCTCGATTGCCGGCGGCGGAGCGCTGTCTGTGGGAGGTCGTTACCATCTGACTCATCTATCGCCACTGATACTTCCTCATCAGGCAATGTTGCTTCGTTCATGACTGTTGTTCCTGACACAACACGTTTTGTCTGGCGACGAGTCGAGGCCGTTCGCTTGGCTACAGCGACTGCCGTTGCACCAGCGCCAACGGCGAGCGTCAGATCTCTAGGACTGACACTTGATGCGCGTCGACGGGCCGACACCATTGCCAGACCGCGGCCTTCATCCTCAGAGTCAGCAATTGCCTGGCCTTCATCTTCTGGCAAAAATACCTCAGGTTCCGCCTGAGCGCCTGCTCCCCCTGCACGTTGGCGAATATTCTTCGAGCTACGTTTGCGCATATCAGTTTGTTTGGATGCTGGGGGAGGGGTATCCATGGGAAGTGGACTCAGTTGTGACTGTTGCGGCGAAACACTTGACCTCGATGATCGACGCTTGATTCCAGTAATTTCTCCATCGGTTTCCTCTTCTACAATATCTTGAAGCGCTGCATTGTCATCATCGATCATCTGGGCAGTCGCTTCCTCGACGCGATTCGCCCCGCGCTTTTGCAACTGCGGGTTCGAGCGCCGTCTGGGAGGAGGGGCGGGCACAGGGGTGACTTCTGGAGTGGGCATCGCTGGGGAGACTGATGCCGCAGATCGCCTCCTCGTTTGAATATTCGTAAGCTCAGTGTTAATGTCTTCATTGATGGGGGTCACCTCAGGTTCCTCCGTCATGCCGATATCAATAGCTGCGGTAGTAGTCGCACCTGATCTTTTCACCATCGTTCTTCGTCGGCCTCCAAGGCTCACTGGGGTCTCTTGGGGCGTCACCTCCACTGGCGGTGAAACAGGGGCAACGGAAGGGGTTGCATCAATTTCATCCACGACTTCGCGTTGTTGCTGTTCGTCTTCTTCAAGAAGAAAATGAGATGTTTCCTCTGTTGTCCCTCCGGTCGGAGCACGAACGGAGCGACGTCGAGCCTTCATCGGTGGGGGCTCAGTAGGCGTAAGTGGAGCTTCGGGCACGACCTCGACGACTTCAACAACTTCTGGAATCGTCATGTCAGGCAGTTCACTCATGGCAGTTAGCGTTCCACTCATCGAGCTTCGTCGTTTGGGAAGCACCTTCGATCCACGGCGCTGTTGCACTTCCTCACGTTTGCGACCCTCGGCTTCGCGTTTCAGAGCAAGTGGTAGTTCCTTCTTCTGCAAACGAAGCATCTTATTCCACGCCTCTTGCTCTTCCGCCACAAGCTTGGCGTACGCAGCCATCATTTGCCGCTCAAGGTCTTCTGAAGCTAGCCGAAGTGCTCGCATTCGCTTTTCCTCACGGACTTTGGCCGCGACACGTTCATCTTCTTCTTCATCGGCAAGGTTACGCCAGAACTCACGTTGATACGCGAGATCCACTGCTTTAGGGCGAGCACGTCGCTCCTCCTCGATGAGGTTGTTAATGAGTCCTTCGTAGTGCAGCTTGAGAATACGCTGCCATTCTTCGTCTTCCTCCTTGCGAATATGGTCAGCACCCGCATCAAGGCCCTCATTAATATCTCGTTTGATGCGCGCGTACGCAGCGTGTCGCTCATCTTCCTTCCGCTTGGCTCCCATGGCAGATATTCGCATCATTTGCATCAGCGCATCCCACTCCTCTTGTTCACGCTTGCGAATCTTTGCACGGTCGTTTGGCTCGTCATCTTGAAGTTGATTGATGCAAAGCTGCCAATGCTCGGGGTTATACCGTTGCGCAAACTCCAAGTCTGCTAGGAACTCTTGGTACTCGCTCATGAGCAGGTCGAATTCAATCTGCTCATCCTGTTCCAAGTCCTCGTGGTCCATCTGCTCAGCAATCATCAAATCATCTACCTCGTCACGAATCATCTCGTATCGAAGTGCTTCTTCTTCTAGCTTTGCATCGCGTGAATCTCCTTCGAGGCCAGTCCAATTGTAGCAAATATCGTCTTCAAATTCGTAGATGGCACCTCGCATCTCTGTTTCCCACTCCTCGATCAACTCGCGCTGGAGCAAGAAAATCTTGCGAATACGAATTCGACGAATAATGCGCATGAGCCCACGTTGAATGAGTCGCAGAGCGTTCAGTTGGCGCATTTGTTCATCGAGGCCGACCGCCAGGCGCTGCGTCGCATTAACAGGCACTTTTCTTTTGCGCTGCATGGTGGCAGTGGATTGCAGGACCTTGCGCGCTTCGACGGGATTGTTTGTATTGGCATGCAGTGATGCAACAATTAAATTGCAATCGGCCCTGTTGCCACCGCTGCGTTTTGCGACTGCACGCACCTCTGGGGTTGCCATGTTGGCTTGACGAATTTTCATTTGCTCTTCATTGTCGTCTTCCGCTTGCTGCGCAGTGTCGCGCACAGCATTCACGCATTCCTGTGCATCTCGTGCAACCTGCATGCCGTTTGCAGCTTTGCCGATGTCGGAGTGAACATTCACGCCTGCCATGGCGCTTTCCAGCGCCTGGCCGCCTGTTTCGGGAATGTAAGTGCCACCAGGAAAGAAGTCGGTAAAGTCCTGGCCAATAAGTTCCGTAACGTACACCTCCTGACCTGGGTTGGCAGCCTCCTGCTCACTGAGCTCCGAGATCGCTTGAAACTTTTGCAGTGCTGCGATGCTCAGCTTGTTGTAGTTTGATGAACCGCGGGACTCGCGTTGCGCCATGTTGTATTCGCAGAATGCGATGTCTCCCATCAGCTTTTTGATTTCCGCTTGTGTAGGTGTAATTTTGGGGTTGACGTCTTTGCGCATGGTTTCCATGGAGCTTAGCGCCAATCTGAGGTAAACGATTGCTTCCTCGAATTTCTTTTCTTGCATACACATTTCACCCACCTTCACTCGACATCGAGCGGTTTCGATTGAGTCTTCGCCAGTGTAGTGTATGATGGATTCAAGCGCTGATAAGTACAATCGTTTGGCGTGAGGGAACTGTCGCTTCATCTGGGCCTTTTCTGCTTCCGCTAAGAGTGGTAGTGGAGGGGGGTGGTTGCCTTTGTTGATTGTCCTATTCTGTACTTGAGGTCCACCCCCTTGGCCTCCAGCACCGCCAGCACCAGATTGCTCATTGCCCATCTATATCCTATCTCTCGCTTCGATTTCCCTGTAAATTTATACTAATTCCTTGGTGTCGAGAGTACTTGTATTGAGTATCCTCTGTTGACGCAGCTGGTTGCGTTCCCTAGCAAAAAAGCAATCCAATAAAGTACAGAA
>CYKH01002219.1:2051-29873 GCA_001460835.1 Bodo saltans | reverse complement strand
GCCCTATCCTTCACACAACCAATGCAACCAGTGCAAATACAAAACTATGCACAATTCACAAGGAACACCACCTGGGATGCGCCATCATTTCCGAGAGGACCCTCGCCAGTTGAAAGCACCAACGGGACGCATTCAATCGTTCTCTCAGACGTCTCAATCACCATCGCCGATGCACTGCTTGACGAAATGGTATCCACGAGTGGTCGCTCATCTACGTGGAGGCTAAAGAAATTCGCGTTGAGGTGCTTTGAGGAGTGCGTGTTATGGTGACTCGATGAGGCAGTTTCGCTTGCGGTGTCAGAATTGGTGTTGTCTGCTGTCGCATTTCCGAGCTGCAACTGCTCAGCCAACGATGATTCTTCGAGTTGAAAACGTTGACCACGTTGGGTTCGATACTCATCACTATCGCTTCCATGTAATGCACAGAAACTGCGGTACATGAGCGCTGCATATTGAACATCCAGTTGTTGCAGCTTTGAGCTGGAGATAGCTGCTGAGCTCAACGATACTAACATTCCATCACCTGTGGCCACCCCGCAGGCTCTGCTTTGGTCAGCCATGAAGTGCTCCATTGCTGGGCCACGATGTTATCTTTGTTGTTGACTCAAGATTTAGCAATTTAATACGTAAAATGAGAGCGCGGTTCATGGGGGGAAAAAAAAACAACACATTATCATTGACATTAACATGCGTGGGCGTTCTGCACAAATTGTACAAGCATCCTTCGTCTGCTCACTCCTTCACTCTTTTAGGTTCTTTCTCGCGGATGTGGTAATCTAGGCGCTGCACCAACAGTTTCTTGTCTCCTTTCGTACTCAATCCTCTCACAGACAGCTCCGCTTTGAGCTCCTTCAGCGTTAGTAACTTTGTATCGAGAGTCACAGGGATGCTCCAAATTGTAAACGCTTGCTGATTGTTACTTCGCCGCCCAGTCACCTCAGGGTCCAGCTGCGTCGTGTCCAGGCGTCTCTGCACGTCTTGTTGGCGTAGTGAGGCGTCATGCTCAGCGTAATCAATGGTGGCGACCTCTTTGAGATTTGTCACTGGGTTGGCTGTGTTGATCTCCGTAACAAGGTTTTCTCCCTCGTCGATTCGAGCTCGCTTTACTGGCTTCGGAGCGCCGCCTGCTTTCTTCATCAAAGTGTTCTTTCTGAAAAAAGGGAGTCAATGGACGCCAATATTTAGACGAAGGATCCACTCAGGAAACAGACAATTATTAATTTCGTTGATTTGTTTTTCTATGAAGTGTCTCACTGTGCAAATGTAGACTGTGCAGGGAACTGGGCAACCTCGAGCACAGTGAATTGTTCGCAAAAATTATTAAACTCCAGAAATAAATAAAAATTAATGAAAGCCACAAATTTAGAGGAAAAAAGTTGCGGATGACTGATCAACAGATAAGCAGTCGCAGGGCAACGTTTCACTCCTACACACTCTCGGAGACGAGATTCATTTGCTCTGACTGGTCACGAGTCGTCTTTCGCGTTTTACCGACCAAGACGGCGAGGATGACAACAACCACCACAGCGCCAGCGACACCAAGTCCAATGGCAACATCATGATTAGAGCTGGACGAAGATGCGAGTGGAATAATCGCCGCCGGGACGACCGTTGAGAACTCTTCGAATCCGAAATTGTACGTGTTAGGGAGGCCAACACGAATGATGTCGGTGTTGGTTGCAAATGGGGAAGTATCCCAGCTGAAAATGGGCTGTTGATCTGTGGTTGGGCCGTTGATGATGACGCTTGTGAAGGCATTGGAGCTGGTGTTGTTCATCATCTTAGACCATGTTGCAATCTTGGTGTCAGTGGCGCAGTGATCGCGGAGACCAAGGAACTGATAGTTGACGCCGTACTGTGCCTCGCCACCAGGAGGGTTGAGGTCACCGCGAGAGGCAATGGTCAGCATGGCACTGAACTTAGGATCGCACGTACCGTTGGTAGCTGCTTTGCAATTGGAGATAAGGGACAGGGGGTCGTGCTTGAAATTGTTGTAGCGCATCATTGCTTTCATCGAATCGAGGTCGGAAACGTTTAAGTAGTCACGGCGGAAAATTTCTGCACGAGAGTAGTTCGTGTACGAGAAAAAGTTGCCGAACTGCTGCTCCTGCTGCCAATTACCTGAGACGTCGTACACATTCGGGAAGTAAGGAATGTTGTAGCTAGCCCAGTGTGCCTCGGAGTTGAGGTGGGCCGTCAAATCTGCGGCGGTCACGCCGTACGGGTACTCGGATCCGGGGAGTTGCTCAGCGACCCAGAATGTATCCGCGGGGAGGACGCCAGTGTTGGGCGTGAACTTTTTCATATCGAACACCATCCACTGATTATTGTACGTTCCGCTGTTCTCCGTGGAGAAGTACTTCACCCACGAGGGGGAGTCATACGCAAGGAAATTAGCCACCATGACACGCAGGAACTCGGAAATGGTGTTCGTGCCATCCTTGACAAACTCACGGAATAGGGATTCATTGTACACGCCATTGGTCGTTTCTGTGACGGCGAGTCGGTTGCTCGTCATGTACCAGTCATCAATGGAATGCACCACGCCGGGGTACCCAGACATGGTCACGGAGCGGTTCTCAAAGGTGTAGGTTTTGTACTGACGCATCATGCTGTTGAATGAGCTCCAGGTATCATGTGCGAAGAAGACATCAGTCGGCAGGACACGGATGAGAGCGGAGCAGTGGCGGGAGTTGCGGCGCATGTCTAGCGTGGGGAACAACTTCCACATCTTGACATCCTCCTCGGTGGAGTAGGCAGTCATGATGTCACCAACCTCCGCTTGGAAGCTTAGCCAGAAGAATTGAGTGGTGTTAAGCGATTGGGTGGCGTCGGTATTGGCGTCGGCGTAGCCTTCCGCCAAGCCGTCCATCAGAGCCAGCAGGCCTCCAATGACGCGACCAATATCGTCACCGACAAGGCTGCGGTTCTTTAAGTACATCATGTGCCGATCGATCCACGGAACAATTTCCGGGGAGCTCAAAAGCATATCCGTGACGCCGTTGGAGCCATTGAAGCTGTTGACGTAGTTCTGATAAATGCGCACGTAGTTGAGGTACCCCTCACCATAACCGGCAGCACGATAGCCAATCAGTCGGTTCTCCTCGGATGCAGACATGAACTCGTCGTTACCCGATGCAACAACGATATCCCATCCATTCACGTAGAAGGTAAAATTAGTGCTGACGCTAGCAGCGACGGGTCCGAAGGTGGAGTTCACACCTTTCTGGGTGGGAGAAAATTTATTTTGCGTGGCGTTGTAGCGCACATCGATATACTGGAAGTCACCATCAGCACTGGCGACAAACGGCGTCATTAGCACCAATAGAGCAAGGAAGACTGCTCTGATGTTGAGGAAATCCTTCTGATTCGTCGCGGAAAAAAAGAAGGAAACACATTTCATTTCACTGTGAGGTCAATGCGGCTGTGGTATTCTCTGAGATTTGCCAAGCGCGGCAACTGACATTGAAACAACCAAACCAAAATATGCTAGGGGTAAAACTGTCAGTCAAGCTTTGGACCGTGGGACATCAGTTTGATGTCTTTGGCAAAACTATGAACGGAAGCTTTCCTAGCCCTCACCACCATCGCTGCCTTGCTACCCTCCTCGTACCAGTGAAGGAGTCGCTTCAATGCGACCAACGCAATGACGTGGAAGCCTACTACTGGCACAACACTATCTGCAAACGTTGAGCTGCCGATGAAGAAGAGGTACCACACAAGTCCTCCTAGGAATCCAAAAAGGATCGCTGGAAGCGATGAGAGGACTGACAAAATCTTGGGAAGGTGGGGGAGCAGCTGCCCCATCATGCCCTGCATCTGATCCATATCTTCCTACAACTCTTATGATCTGGGGGAAAAATGAAAGAAAGCGAATTATTGCGCAGAAACATGTCAACACAAGTCTCTTCCGGAGGACAAAAAGAAAAAAAAAAGAAACGTTGCCAAGTTGAAAAGTGGACGCGACAACTCGTCCAAGCGCAACGACGCAGAGGAATCGGGTCACCTTGCTGTCACGAACGTTAGGAGGCACATCACATAAGTGACCACGAAAACGCAACGGGAATTGAAGAAACGTAGAAGTTAACAAACTTGGAAGGCACAATCCAATAATCACAAAAGGAAGGTTTGGTTGAGTGAAAACCCTACACTCACACAAACCTCAAGAATGACAATCCCAAGAAAAGCAGCAAACCCGGATCATTGGTGTGTTCCGCCCACAGAATGCAGAAGAGAGGTAAACAGCGTGTGTTCGTCTAACATACGCACTTCTTTTCTTCGGGTGTTTGCTGTGGCCGTCGCTTTTTGAAACCGTTCGTTGTGGTGTCGTTCGCACCAGCATCACGAAGATCCACCTTGTATCCTTTGCTTCCTGCCCTTCCATTTCCATTGACACCTTGTTGAATGGCGAGAGCGGCCGCCCTCTCTTCGCATGTCTTGACCTCCTTCACGATGTGGCTTGCAGCTGCCAAGAACACTTCCGTGACATTCTCATTCATTCTTGCACTCGTCTCAAATGTGATAATGTTTTCCGATTGAGCATAGGCCAACGCAACATCGGCAGGAATTTCCCGCTTCCCTGTTGCTGCCAAGTCGGACTTGGTGCCGACAAGGACAACAATCGGCTGTAATTTGGCGTCGGAGCCATCAGCAGCTTTTCTAAAGTCGTCGATCCAAGAGGACACACGATCAAATGTTTTCGCATTGCAAATGTCATAGCACACAAGTGCTACAGAAGCATCCCTGTAATACATAGGCATGAGACTGCGATACCTCTCGCTTCCTGCAGTATCCCAAATCTCTAACTTCACGGCGTTGTTGGTATTAGGGAGCAGCACCGTGCGTAATTGGAACGCAGCACCAATAGTGGGCTCTGTTTTTGGTGGAGCGTGCTGAAGGACGAAGCGATTGCTGAGACTAGTCTTCCCAACGCTGTATTCGCCAATGACGACGACCTTTCCCTTGAACAACTGCACGCCAGGAGGCAACTCACCGCTGTTGGTTGGAGATGATGACATCAAACCTATCAGCACACTTTTTTAGAATAAAAAACGACTCAACGCTTTGCCGCTCCACGACGCTAAACGTTCCTTTTATTCTCGTTTGAAAGAGGCAAAAACTTTGCCGACACACGAAAATAATGAAGAAAAAAGAGGAAAGTCATAATCTTCACAGCATGGTCGACTCATTTTTAAGGTAAAAATTGGGGGGTTTTTGTTGATTGCGTTACCTTTTGTGAGTTGTCACTGTGTGGCCTATGCTATGCTTCCTGAAGCCACAGCAAGCGGAAACGGCCATCAAAGCGACTTCTCGATTCCTCCACTAGTTGTGTGCGCAACTCGGCAACGGACACAAAGAACGACTCCGACTCTTGAGACGATGTCACTGCCGCTTGAGCATTCCGTTGGCTTCGCTTGTTTAACACGTAGAAGTCCATCATACCGCGCAGAACAACGAGCATCGACTCCCAGCACTCGAGCTCCGGTGCAAGCTGCAAGTCAGCAGATTGCTCGCTGAGGAAGACGTCTAGCTGGCGGCGAAGATCCGCAAGGCACTGGAACACCTTTTCGCACACCTCAACAGTCATACCTGGAGCAAAGGAGTGAGTTAATGTCACGTCCGTTTTTTCATTCAAGCGTGTTCCGCTGAACATGTGACGCAGGAACGACGCAAGACCTGTGAAGACTTCCAATTTGTTTGCTGGTGCTTGACTTGGGTCTGTCAACGCCCCGGTCCTTTCGATGAGGGTCCACAGGTTTTGCCACCGGAGGTCGACCTCTGCTGCCGTTCGAAGCAGTTGCACTTGCGTTTGTTTCGTCTCTACGACAGCAGTCTCTGTCGACGAGGCATCTGAATTGCCTTCCAATGTCACAGTTGCTGTGCTGCCCGCGGCGAACAGGGGAAACGTTGCACCTTGCGGAGCAAACTGAGTGCCGCTCCAAGGCTCGCGAGCCGCGATGTATCTGCCCACAACGCGGGCGTCGCATGGCTTTGCGCATGCAATCCAGGCTTCCCGAACGCTGCCATTCGCCTTAAACGTTGTTGCTCGAAGTGCGTTGGACAGCAATCGCATCGCATCACGCTCTCGTGAATCATCTAGGGGAGAGTACTTCACAACATCCATCAGTTGTGCGACGAGATCAGCCGTAAGGAAGACTCCAGACGTTCCTATTAAGCTCTGCAGCGCCAAGCACGCAAATCGTTGCCGCTGAGTCGAATTCAAGTCCACCATGGGGCGGTCCACCACGCGCTCCACGGCACTGAGCACTACGCTGCATACATCAGCATCTTCGAATTGTGAAAGCTGAACCTCCACGCCAGGGGCTGCAACAGGCCTCTTCATGATATTGTGCAGCACAGGGATCTTGATCTTCAACGTCGTGTCTTCCTTGAATGCATGGTCAGGCTTGACGAACTCCCAGAGAAAGTTATTGATTTCGTTCAGCAGCAGCTCGAAGGAGTCAATGCAGGAAATGTACTTCTTGTACAGCGCAGGGCTCAGGGATGCATTGAGGGACTTCAAATTTTGACGGTAGCGACCAATTTGAGCCGCCAGCAAGTGCTGAAGATCCTTTTGGCCATACTGCAGCACGTCAGCCTCCGCCAAGGCGTTGTAGATGCGGATCAGATGCCTTCTGCGGACTTCGCGCCATTCGGCAGTTGCAGTGTTGATGCTGAATTCCCACACGGTGTGCAGGGTTTCTGCAGTCGCCATATCGGGCTTTGCACCGAGCTCCACCATCTCGTCAAACAGGTGAAAAATATCGTCAACTTGAATTTTCTCATAGCGCGCAGCACGCGTCAGTAGAGTGTTGAGGGTGTCGAGATCTACTTTAACGCCACGTTGCTTCATCTCTTGGTAATACCCGATCATTTCAGGAAATGTTGAGCACGAGCGCAGTGCTGCGTTGTAGGCGTAGGACAAGTTACGAAGAGAATGATTTTGCCAATCTGTAGGTGTTTGTGGTTCCAATCCAATCGACCACTTCTTAGCGGGCCATTGTCGTCGGTCTGATATTTCGGTGCTATAGCTATCCGCCCAATTTGGGTTGTGGCGTGAGGGGTCCCACACGTGACGGGGAATGCTGGAGGCGAGCAAGGGCACTGCTCGTCTCATCATATGCTATGTAAAAATAACTTTGCCCACGAAAAAATAAAATGGAACATGAAAACGACGAAAAAGCATCTGAAGAGGACACTAAACTCAACACAAGGAAAGTAAATGAAAAACGACGATCACTCAAATGAAATCGCAACGCAACACTTTGTCCTACAACACACGGTGATGAACCCGAAGATACCTTGTCACCTCTTCAGGCACAACTAGTCTTGCTAACAGAAGTTGCTCCTCGGCTACAGCAGATCGAGCGACCGCGGCCGTTCCGGCGCCAGTTGAACATTCCTGAAGAGCAACGTATTTCTGGAGGACGTCAGTGCTGGCGAGTACGTTCGCGTCGAAAGTACAGACACGTTTGTAGGCTGGGTGTCGGAGGTAGCTCTCCGGCAACAAGAAAATCTCGACGCATTTCGTGTCATCTACAACTGCAATCATCAACGCGCTGTACACAAAGCTGAGAGATATCACCGGGGCCGCAGAGTACGTGTAGCACGTTCCAAGCACAACTCCAATGCTGGCGTTGACCACATACACTTTACCACTTTCGCACCCTGCTACAGCCAACGGCATCCGTGCAGTCAGGTGCTTGACGCACGACGTCGCGGTAAAGATTCTCTTGCACGTCCGCTGAACGTAGTCAATGGCATACACTACCTTCTCTCGTGCGACAATGCAAATGCCTCCGTCGACTGTGATCGCGCTCGTTCTCGTAAAGACACCGTCAAGCGAAATGTCCTCCTCCACCTCCTTCATCGTCTCACAGGAACGCACTTTGATGGTGTTACTAAATCCGTTGCCCCCTGAGAAGATAAGTGATGGGTGAAGCCGATACCCTCGAGGCATCAACTCCTTGACGCCTCCTGACGAGGGATGGTTTGGGTCTCGTCCGAAGGAGGATTCCGTGTGGGAGGGTGAATACAACGGATCTCGTGGGTTGGTGTGGGAACCTCGCTCAGAGGGTTCATTGGTGCAGGAGTCGTTGTCAAACGTCAGAACCTGAATCGGTTCGCATCGGCCGGGTAATGCCGCATGAATCGCGTGGCATTTAGACAGAAGGCTTGGCTCCACAAGTTTCTCACGGCGGAACCCGTCTGAACGACGCCGCCAAATGAACACGACGCCGTCAACACCCATCGTCACAAAGCCTAAAGCACTGCTGATCGAACTCAAGAAATCGTGTTGTGCGGTGGAAGAGGAGCCGACGCGGTTTGCGCTGTCGGCTTGACGGGAATTTGTGGAACTGGTGGGGACGACGTTCCCTCCGATAGACTTGCCATCAGGATGTGCGGTTGGGGTGGCACTCTCGCCCACGTACAGTGCCTGGACATGTGCTACGGGGCACTTGTGGGCGGGAAATCCGAACGCATACGTCTTGCCCATAAACACATCCACACGGCCGTTGCTTGAACCAACCACGCCACGGAGAATGGAGTCCGGGGCCTCTTCATTCCCGCCGTCTGCATTTGTCGGTGTGACGACAGTGTTCGTCTGATGTTGATTCACATGCGCCAAGGCAATTGGAATCAGCGCCGCACAAGTGGCTACTACAGGTTCGCTACCGTCAAGGGGTACTTTCATTTCGCGAGCGGCAGTGAAAGATGACACCTTCGCTGGACCAGTGTCGCCATTCGATAAATCAAAGATGGAAACTGTCTGGTCCTCCATGACGCACAAGAGGGACTCCCGTTGAGTGTCTGCATCGTTTGCCACATGCACAACATTGAGGGAGCTAGATACTGGCGTATAGAACGATGAAAAGACGACACGCTCTGTGGTTCCTAGGGGAAGGAAGAGGGACTTCCATGCCCGTGACGGGTCGTCTGGAGTGTGCTTCGGCATTCTTGTTCTCAGAGCACCTAAATATTCTCGACATTAGTAAAACAGAAACATCAAAAACTGATCGACCTTCATTATTCGGCGTAAGATATTGCAATGAACTGATTTTTTGATTGAATGTGGTGTAAAAAGCGATACAAGGAGGGGCAACACTGCGTACAACAACACAAAAAATCATTTCATTCGTGATTGATTTGCTAAGACATTATGAGGAGACGATCAACTTCTCATCCGTTCTTTTTTTTGTACGACATTTGCCTGCAAGGCTAAACGTATCACCGAGGGGGCGATTCTAAAGGCAGGTCAACATGGGAGGCCGCTGGTCGGGCAGCAGAGAGGCGAAATCCACTCGTAGGCGTCGCTACACCAGACGACGCAGTGTTGCGAGGTGTGGACACCAATCCTCCAGCAGCTTGTTGTTCATGACTCGACGACCTCAATGTAAACACGCCAGCAGAAGACTGGGGGCGAGCTGCTTGAAGTGCTGTATTTGTCATGGTCGTGTTGCTCTTTGGGGTTCGTTGAGGCAGCAGCGAGGCGTCATTCGGCTGCATCACTTCACCTGGACGACTCGTTCGTCGAAGAAATGAATTCGTGCCAGGCCTGGTCATTGAATGATTGCCCACGTGCTGTTGGAGTTGGTTCGCAGCGAATTCGTCGTGGCCTGATTGCTGCTGAAGGCGAGCAGAGGCGTCCTGCATGACGTCTTCAATTTTTCGCTGGTACTCTGCATGTAGCATCTCGATGCGCTTTTGCTGATGCTGAAGCTCATCGCGGAGGGCAAGGACTTGCAGTTCTAATTCCGATTCACGTTGTCGCGACGCCATCCGGTCTTCAATGATTTGCCGCTCTACCTTTTGACGCTCTTCGAAAAGACGTCCCTTCTCTGATTCCAAACGCTGTACGTCTTCTAGGGCACGCTCACGCACAACCCTCGTCTCCTTCAAGCTGGTCGCTACTGCCCGCATGTCTTCAAAGGCGTGCTGCAGCTCCGTGCGCAGTGCCCCATTCTCTTCTTCAATGCGCATCATATGCTTCTCGCTTCCGACCAGAATCGACTCCATGGCACTGTGCCCTTGTGGGGAGCCTGAGCGACCATGGTGACTAGAAGTACCCGTCAAGCCACCTTCTTGGTTGGTGAGTGACAGGACACTCAAGTGAACCATTTTGTTACGCATTTCGTGAATGATGTCGCGGCTTTGCTGAAGTTCTGCTCGGGCGGCATCACGCTCGACGCTGACGTTCTGCAAGTCCTTCTTCGTTTGCGCTCCCTCATCAATAGATCGACGGAGGCGCTCTTGAAGGGTTCCGATTTCAATGGTCAACTTCTGCTCATGATCCTTCGAGTCACGTCGCGCCTCGGCAACGCGCTGGTCAACTGTCAGTGAACGATGCTCAGCGTGTTCGAGACGCCGGGTGAGATCAGCAACGCTGACGTCTGAGCGGATAGCATCCTGTAGCTGCTCACGGGTCATCTCGAGTTGGCGAGTCGTGACATACACGGAGCGCTCTGCAAGCTCCTTCAGGTCGGTGATGCGGCGAACTTCCTCTCGTAGCTCCTCCAGTTGCGCACGGTACTGGGCTGCAACATCTGCATCGGCTCTAAGGCTGTGAAGCGCCATGCGGCTTGACTCCTGTCCTTCCACAATCTGGCGATTGAGCTCACGAATCTTTTCTTCAAAGTCGGCAATCTGCCTAGCATGAATGCGATTGTGCTCCGTAAATTGAGTTTGCATAACGGCAGACTTCCGATTTGCTTCTTCCGCGGCGGTGAGTGCACCGTTGTACGTGTCTTGGGAGTGCTGCAGTGCCACATGCAACGATTGAATCGTTGTTTCATGCGTGAGCACCGTGCGGCGGAGATGATCAATCTCGTGTTTGGACGCTTCTTCTTTCGCCTTCGCAGCGGAGACGTACTTGGTAGGGTCAACAAGAGCGCAGTACGCGTCATTCAGGGCGCTCATAATTTCTGCCTTCAGAAGTTGCACGTTCACCTTTCGACCGGATAGAACAAGGCTTCTTCCGGTTATGTCCACGTGAACGTCGTACTTTCCCTTGACATTATTGCGGTGCTCCTGGCGGAACTTTTGCAGAACGGCATCAGAGGTGATAAGGATTGCTTCAGTGATATTGTCATGCATGCCCTCGTTGTCCAGCTGCTTAGACACTTGCAGTGCCGTCATCAGTTTCTCCTGGAGTGTTGTGTTGATTTCCTTTTGCTCAAGGATCTGCGAGCGAAGAAAAATGGACTGGCGTTCGACTTCATCCTTCGACTTTTGCACTTCGCGCGCGATGTTCTTGTGCAGCAGTTGAATCGTCTCGTTTTCTTTTTCTAATTGCTGCTCCAGCGACGCTTTATGATCAGTGAGTCTCAGCACTTCCTTTTGAGAGGCAAACAGTTCCTCTTGAAACTGACTCGTTGACTGTGACGCCAGCCGTTGAAGAAGTGATTTCACTTGATCTTCTAATTCACTCTTTTGGCCGTGAATGGAGTGAACTTCGTCTTTGAGATGAGCGTTCGATAATTCAAGCTCAGCACATCGAGATTTGATGATAAGGAGCTCATTGTTCGTTGATGCGCTAAACGCCATTGTTTACTAGTTTTTCCTCGGCTTGGATAAAGCTCTGGGGTTTTTTTCAAGACGACGATAGCAGTGCTAATACACGGTCTGTTGTGCGACTACCTCTTTAAAGTATTGAACGAACATAGGAAAAAAAATCATGCATTGGATAGGAAAAACCACACACACCTAAGGATAATCAACGAAGTGCTTCATCAAAGAAATTCACAATCGAGACGCCACTGTTGTCACCTCACCGCGAATGTTCCTCGGCATCCATTCCTTGACCTCAGCCGCAGTCAACTTCTTTCCGAACAGGTACATCGCTTTCACCGCTGCAGCTTCTGTGGTCATATCACCAACAAAAATTGCATCTGGGCAGGACTTCTTCAGTCTGCTGACAGAGGCGGCAGTCAGCGACCCGTACAGATCTTGCGTGGTGATGGCAACGAGGCAGCCTACCCTTGAGGCAGTGTTGACGACAGACTGCAGAGTCCTCGCCATGGTCGACGTGGTGTTGCCGACGCCCATTAACTCTAACACGACACAGTCGAGTCTGCTTTCGGCTTCCTTGCTCGTCCCTTGGATCATGGTCTTCACGGACTCAGCGTCGAAGTCTGGATGACAAAGCACCGTCATGACTCGCCCAGACATGTCTGAGTGAATGGCAAGTGGGCCGGTGGGGGGCCTGGCTAAGAGATGCCGCCGGGGTCGGAAGGGCTGGGCCTCCATCACGGAGAGTGCAGGATAATTTGGGCTGCTAAATGCAGAAAGTGTGTGCCGCACTTTCACACTTCGATTGCCGCGTAAAAGCACGTCATTGCAAAAAATGCACACTTCACAAATCTCCGTGCTCGCAGCGAACATCATTCCCACGACCAAGTTGCGTCGAGCATCATTGTAAGGCTCCATCAGCGGCACCATCGCCCCAGTGAGAATCACTGGCTTCGCAAGATTGTGTAGCAAGAACGACAGCGCGGTTGCCGTGTAATGCATCGTATCGGTGCCGTGTGCAATCAAAAATCCATCGTAGAGGTAATAGTACCGCTCGATGTCCCTTGCAATCACAAGCCAATCTTGTTGGTCCATGTCACTGCTGTCAAGGAGCTGGGCGTACTCAATCACGTCGAATGTTGGGACACGCATTTCGTTGCTGAGCGCGGCGCTGCTGAAGCTATTGCTGCTACTGCTGCTGCCTTGTTGAGCAAAATCATCGCTGGGAGGATTTAGTTCACGCATGCGGCGCATCTCTGTCGTCAGATACCCAGCAACAGGGGCGAGTGAGTTCTCACTATTTGGTTTCATGCCGAGTGTACCACCAACGTAGATGACTAGAATGTGTCGAGTCTCAGACTTCCTCGCGGAGCCAACCGTCGGGGTACGACTTGCAAGCGTAAGTGTGCTTGGAATATGCGGCATTTCAGGGTGGTGCACGCTTGAGTGCTCCATGTTACTTCTCTCTCAGTGTGTAATTTCCGTTCTTCTTTTTGATGGTGTGGTTATGGTAATTGTGTTGCTCTAGAAGTATGCAACGAGACCAACGGAGCGTCAAATAAACAGCATTTTCAACGTCAAAAGATATCAAAAAAGAGACAACCACTAAAAGTGTGCTTGTTCAACGAAACATACAAGATATGTTCAAGAGATGTCATCGTATGATGTCAGCATTCCTCTCGCTTAGAAGAGGCCGCCCATGCCGAAGTCATCATCCTCCTCCTCGGGCTCGGGGGCAGCGGCGGCGGCAGCCTTTGCGGGGGCAGCGCCTGCAGCGGGGGCAGCGGCACCAGCGGGGGCAGCAGCACCACCACCGAAGGAGACGTTCTTCAGGATCTCGTCAATCTTGACGTCCTTGAGCAGGGCGGCGAAGGCGGAAGCCATACCGCTGCTGACCTCAACCTTGGCGGCCTTGGCGACAGCGAGGATGGAGGCGGCATCAGTCTTGCCGGAGTCAGCCAGCAGGAGAGCGGCGTAGGTGCAGGCGAGTTGCTGGGTCATCTTGGTTGGCTTGCTAAACTGATGAAACAAATACAAACAAGAAACAGTGCTAGGGGCTTCTACATCAACAACGACGCACACTTTCTTTAAAAAGTAACTGGGAAGGCAACTGAACCACAAAAAATTGACTAATCACTTAGCCCAGGCGGGCAAGGCACTCACCACTTCAACCGCGGTTGGACCTCGTACAACATCAAGGAATTGCAGCTTGTACGACAGTGCATGCAGGCATATCTTCTCTGTTTCCACACCAATTCTCTCTTGTTGAGCGACTTCCAGCAGCGCACTGATATCCGGGTCTACCACAGAGTGACGAGAATATTTGTCATCGTGGACAATAGGAAAGCCTAACAACGCCAAGTGCACGCGAAGTTGGTGTGTGCGGCCAGTGATAGGGATGCACTCCACAAGGGTTTCGTTAGACTGTTCGAAGTATGAAATGGCACGAAAGGCGCTGATGGCTGACTTCACCTGGCAGAATTTTGCCTCCATTGCAGCCACTGACGTGGATCCCTCCACCACGTTGTCATTCACGTCACGTGGCCTTGCAGAAGTGAGTTGCCTCTCAATAGGTCGCCGACTTTGGGCGCATTTACGCATTGCTTCTCGTTTTGCTTCGCGGGACTTGGCAACGTCTACGGTGGTGTCGTCTGTGCCTTGGTTCAGTTGAATTTCTGCTTGCAACAGCATACCACCACCGTGTTCATTAAATCGAGATTGGAGGTCACGCAAGTAGTTAACCACTTGAGGAGTTTCTGCATCGTTCGGGCACCCATAAAAGCTGTGGAAAAACGACGCACAATAAATAGGGCGTGACACGAATTGCCACTCTCCCTGTTTCCAGTAGCCTTTGATCAAAGTGTTTGTTGTTCTCATGTCTCCTCCTACTCTTGCAATGTAACGCTTCTCTGCTCCACCGGACAGCATTTGGCTGAGGCCTAGAACGTCGTCTGAGTCTTCTTCTGGCAAGACGGCAGAAGTAGATCGATTGCCAATCTCACTGCCGGCGCGCGATTTCTCAGCCAGAAGTTGAGTTGCACGTCTGGCGCTTGCGGAATCTAATCCGAACATGAGGATGCCACTCGTGACGACATCTAATCGGTGCGTTACGAAAACAGACAACTTCCGGTGAGACGTCGCTCCCACAGATGAGGACTGATTCAACAACATTTTCAGAAAGTGTAACACTTGACAATGAGTGAGAGTGTCGGACAATTCAACGAGCGAAAATTTCCGCAGCCTGTGGCGAATGATAACAACTTGCCCAATCATTGTGCAGCTCTTGCATCGCTCTTCTTCACCTTTCGACGTGCCATCCATGCACTCCTCTGTTGTTGATGAGGACGTGCAGCCACACTGAGTGTCTTTAATGGTGACTGGCACACCGTTTCTCAAAACGGCCTCGTACCGATGTGCATCGTCGCCGCCGAAGACGTCTTCTAGGATCCTGGTGATGGAATTCTTGCAGTACCTCCCCGAGGGGTGCACAGGGACTCCAAACGGTTTCTCAACAAATAACAGACGCGGGACATCGTGAAACACAGTGGAACCTTTTGCGGCTTTTGGTTTGTGGGCCTTTTTTTTAGCGTCGCTAGCGGAGTCGCCTTCAGTTGATGCACTTGTGAATGTTGTGGGAGGGGCCTTGAAGTCAACGTAAAGAACTTTGATGGGTCGGTCCACGGGCAAACTACCTTCGTGTCGAATGGTGGCGTGGTGAATGACGTCGATTTGTCGCAAAACGAGAAGAGCCGGAAGCGCCGATAGCAGCACGTGAATGTCCGCAGTCTCGACCCGTCGTTGGAGCTCGTCCCACATGCTCAAGTCTTCAATAGCAGGTGTTGTTGCCACACTCTGATCAACTCTTTGTTGCTGGGCTTCTGAACGCGGTGAAGGGGTTGCTCTCCACGCATCGATAACGGCTGTGTACTGCCGCCCTGCAGCCAAACACTCTGCTTCTCTGTTCTTGACCCATAGCATTCCGCTGGATAGTTTCTCGACGTACGTCAGCATGTTTTCAGCCTTATTGAGCGAGACAGAAACTAATTTCTCCGATGATGGTGCTTCTTCGCGGGGTCTCTTAACACCACACTCATGAGACTGCTCGTCAGCGGCGGCATCTTCGGCGTGCACCGTAGCGAACTCACAGGTAAACGCAGTTAAGAGGGGCAATCCAATCCATCGACCCTTGCAAGGAGCTTGGAAGACGTGCTTGTAGGGTGCCACAGCAAGACTGTTGCCGTCTAGTGTGACAAAACGATCGCCAGGTTCCACCACGTCATCGACGCTGTGCGACATACCTTTTTGGATTCATTTTAAGAAGGTGAAAAAGATAGAAATTGCTGCGCCTAATGAAAGAAAGCAAAAGAGTTCTGATGATGAGAAGCCGTCGAGTGAGTGATGAACTATGACACTGAGAAGCAACATGGTGGTATGCCCTCTTGCTTCCTACTGTTTAGGGAAGTGGAGGACCAGCCACTCTAAGATTCCACACAACTGGCTCCTCCCGGCAAAATGGGCAGGCACCAAGCTTTCGTGCATCAAAGATGCACAGAATATTTTTGCAGCACCACAACGAGACCATGGCATCGTTTCCTGGGTTTTCGAGGCACACACCGCAAACGTCTTCTAGCTCCCCGTATGGATTCGCAGCTACCGCTACAACTCGCCCACGGGCTACTTCTTCCGACCGAGCACGGCTGCTTCGCCTTGCTGCAGCTTCAGCCTCATCATCACCGCCAAGAGGCTCGTGCGTGTCATCCACTGTAATGCCGATTTGGTTGATAACGCCTTCTTCTTCAAGGGTGCCGCTGATTGCCTGGAGCTCGCGCTCCTCTTGGCCAGGAGTCTCACCATCTAGATTTCGGTCTCCTCCACGTGGAGTCTCCATTTTCTTTTTTGAGTCGAACACGCAAAGAGACGAGAAAGTGCAAACACAAAAGCATTGTCAGGCGAGTTTGTTCCAAGCAACCACAAAAAAACTGAGAGAAATAACTGTGTGTGCAACAGAGGAATCATTGCTCACTATTCCTCTCGCTGATGTCAACTAGTAATCAGGAAATCCAAAGTCACATTGCGACGCATATCTGTTCAACCCTCCCACCACATTCTTGATGGGCACTGCAGCGAACTCTTTGCCTTCGTATTCATGTTCTGGGGCAGCATTGGCAGCAACAGTTTGGGCCTCTAATAAAAGTGTCACCGCAGTTGTTGATGCAATGCCACGTCGGCATACGACAAGTACTTCACTTGGGGCAGCTGCAGGAAGAACATCACCTTCACGAGTTCGCTTGGCCCCTGAAACTGCCCGGCGTAGCACGGCGAGGCGCTCGAGCGGTGTCGCGCAGGAGCTGAGAGTCTTCAATGGAACCGACACCGATCCCTGAATACTGCACATCGAGTGCTGCAGGGAGTCGCGTACATCGACGACCACATGATGCTCAGCAGATTCCTCAAGAATCGCTGCGGGGGTCACGCAGTGCGATGCTGGCAAATCAAAAGAGGGGGCGAGGCAAGGCACCATAGCGTACTCGGGCCGAGGGTGCTCCCAAAGGTTCTTCTGCACTCGGTCGACGACGGCGTCGTTGGCCGCATCCTGTGACGATGTGGAGCATGTAGCGCACGATGCTTGACGAGGGCGTAGCTTCACCACCTTAAACATCGCGGTAAGTCCATTCCAAATGAGCATACGGCCACGTAGCGGCTCACCACATTGAGCAATCAGCTTCACGGCCTCTAGTGCTTGGAGGCACCCAATCATCCCAGGAACTGGCCCCACGACGCCGGTATCGTTACACGAACCAACAGTATTCGCTGGTGGAGGTGAAGGAAAGAGGCAGCGGTAGCACGGCGTCGTCGCACCACGATCGTACACCGTGAGCTGGCCCTCCCAGCGCATTGCGGCGCCAGACACCAGTGGCTTGCCGCAAAGCGCAGCTGCATCGTTGATCAGATAGCGTGATGCAACATTGTCGGACGCATCCACTACAACATCACAACCGGCAATGTATTTTTCAGCATTGTGAGCATCAAGTCGCTCATGAATCGACTCAACGTGAATGTGTGGATTCAGCGCCAAACAACTGCGGCGCGCACTATCGGCTTTCAAATCACCGATACGCAGGTCATCGTGGATCACTTGGCGATGTAGATTAGAGCGCTCCACAACATCGAAGTCCATGATCCGCAGCGTTCCCACCCCGGCAGCCGCCAAGTACAAGCATACAGTGCTGCCGAGGCCCCCTGCTCCCACAACAAGGACCGTAGCATCGCGTAGCTTGCGGGTTCCAGCAGGGCCAAGGTCCTCACACAGCATTTGGCGGGAGTAGCGCTCCACGTCGTCCTTGGTGAGGGCAGCTGCACCAAACTTGCGCTCAGGTTGTTGATCGGTTTCTGACTGTGATGTCGTGGAACTGTCACGACGTTTCTTCAACGCAGCTAGATGCTCCTCGGCAAGCCGAATTTGATTATCAAGATCAGCATTGCTTCCGTCCATCTCGAAATCTTTGTTTATTTGTCAAGCAAAGAGCAAGAGAAAAACTGGCACTGTCAATTCCCAAAAGCGTTCATTTAAATCTGCAAAATGTTTACTGGAGTTCTTGTTCTCTAATACATCGTTCAACTCCTCTCTTGTTCTGTCTTCTGTGTACAAGGTGAATGCCTTTCTAATCATGGAGCAATGCCGCTTTCTACTGCTGATACAGAGCAGCCAAACGCTTATCTTCTGCTAACCGCTTCGCAAGTTCAGCATATTTCTCGCTAGCGTGATCAATGTGACGAGAAAGACGCTCATCAAGAATCTTCATGCGCCATGTAGCATCCTTGCAGAACTGAGCAAACTCCTCGCTCTCTTTGCTTCCGTCAGCGGAGTCCAGGTTCTTCTGGTAGGACATTTGGCGGCGATTAAGCTCTTCCTTCTCTCTATCCATACGGGCCTGCATAATGTGGCCACGCTGGATGAGGCGTTCTTTGAGCTCGCGGAGAGCCTCATCGCGAACTTGTTTGGCCTGGTCAGCCGTCAGCCGCACATTGGTGTAGTCACCCTTGCACTGCTTGGCAATCTCGAGCTTGGCAATGTACGGAGCAAGGTAGTCCTTCCGGGACTCTGCACGACGCGCCTCATCGGCAAGAAGCTGTGCCAATTCTGCCTCAGTCTCCTTGGGTCGATTACGAAGGGTGTCGTACGTGCTGAGCACACGAATAACATTCTTCTGCTCAGATTCAAGGGTGTTCAAAATATCCTTGCACTCATCAGACTTGGAGCGAATTTCCGTCAGGCACTCATTCTCCTTGTCCAACAGCATGCGCAGCTGATCACTCAGTACATTGTCTTTAGGGGCGTCCGTGTACGGCATCGCGATCACCTTTGGTTTGGAGTCGTTGGATGCGTTGACGCTGTCCTTCTCCTTCTCAGCATTCTTTGGGAAAAGGCGATACGGCCGAGTGATGCAGTGATCTCGGTAGTGGTAGAAAACCCACACCTCGCCGTCTGATGATTGAGGCTTGATGAAGGACCGTTTCTGGACATCGTCGTCTGCTTGCGACGAGCCCTCACGGTCAAACTTTTCGGTCATCTTAATCGGCTCGCTGCGGGCATGGTCCTTGGCACCGACTGCTGTGGCGGTCATGGCATATTGAATCGAACCGGCAGCAGCGCCGCCACCTCCGTGAGAATCGCGAGGTGCCTCAAACGTGGCGCTTCGGTAGTTCAACCGGTCATCATCGCGACCAAAGTAGTACTCTTGGATCTTTCGAATGGCGTTGTCGTGGAAGAACGACTCCTTCCTTCGAGCAAGACCATCTTCACGCGCACGCCAGTAGAATTTCATCGTCCGCTGAACTCCAGGCTCAAAAATCAGTTCACGAAGCCCCTCTACCTTGGTCTCCTTCTTGCGCCCAGGGAGGAACCAGTCGTGGACTTTCCGAGGGTTCGTACTATGCTCCTGGGGAAAGACAGATCGCCGCCTCAGTTTGTCTTGGCGGTGCTTGAAGAATGTATGCGTTTGCATGTGGACACTATTGGGATCCGGGACTAACACAACAAGCGTCTTGAGATCGGGCTCTGAATATTCCGCGTAGTACCTGGCTGTGGCATCGCTGTACTTCACTTCCTTAAAGCGGCCTGGGTAGCGGTTCTCGTACTGAGCGCGGCTAAGAGTGAGTGGCGAGACCCATGACGAGGGAACATCAAGGGTCATGTCGCCACCTTCCCCGACGTCAGCAGTCAACTCGTCGGTAATCATTCGTGATTTCTCAGTGTCCTCGTCTTCATCAGCATCCGCATCAGCAAGAAAGATGTGCTCCCAGTTTTGTAGGTCGCGCAGATCGTACGTCAGTTGGCTGACTGGGGTGGCAACATTGAGGTTCACAAAATAGTTATGGTGATTGAAGATGCACTCGACGCCCAAGTACTGTGAGTCTGCTTCTTTTGCTGGGACAGCGACTCCCGTTGAGGGCTCGATAAAGATTGGTTGTGTGAGGCCGCCTCGCTTCCCAGGGATGATCACAACCCACGCGTGGACATAGTTGATGTCGTCTTCGCCATCATTTTCGTCCTGAAGATTGAGCTGACCTTCGTCAATTTCGATCTTCATATCGTCCTCACGCTGCTTCTTCTCCTTCGCAGATGCCTGCTTGTCGAACTCGGACGTCAACAATGGGCGCTGACGAAGATGTTGGGTGTAGGCAGTGTTTGGCTGGGGACGCACCTCGGCCTCATCGTCGGAGCATCGCTCTTCCGGCAGCTTTCCTCTCCAACGGTTGTTGCTCTGGTCGTTATCACACACTTCTTTTGCCGCGTACCCGATCACAACATATGCGTTGTAGCCGGTGCCAATTAACACAGAGGATAGCAGGAGCGACATTTCAACGCAGTTGCCCACCTGCCACGTGAGCACGGTAGATGGGGAAACGACGCGCGTGGGGAGGACCTCTGGATCGTCGAGGGGCTCGTACGAGACGTAGTTGGCTATGTACTCGGCGCACGTATTGTAGTCGTAGAGCTCGCTAAATTTCAACACGGTAGGGCGAATGAACGTTGAAATGAATTTACGAAATTCGCACTCGTTTTGGGGGCTGAGCAAGAGTGGCGAACGAGTGGGATAAAGCGCAACATACTGAGCCCTGAAGTTCTCTACCGCCTCCAATACAAGGTCTTCTTTCTGCGTGTTAGACGTGTACGTTCCTGGGAAGATCATCTTGCTTTTCAATTGTGAGCGAGTCTCCCGCGGCATTTCGTATGGAGCACCTCGGTTATCTCCATACAGGCCCGTTGTGTTGCGGTCATTCCTATCCATTTTGTTTTGTGTGATATCTACGTTCCTTCTCTCTTTCTATTGTTATTATCCTCGCACACGTTGTCAGAAATATAGGAAGCATAAACGTGGAAGGAAGAAGCCCACACACACACACACGAATTCAGATACAACAAACGATTGGAAAGTTGTACACGAGTCTCTGGGAAGTCGCCCCCACTCTTTGGAGCGCAACTTCAACAAAGAGATTCCAGTTGAGCGCTGCTTGTTCTACTGTAGTTGTTGATAGGCGTGTGTGAAAGCTTTCTGATTTCTGTTTGCTGCTCAGTTGCCACTGCTCTCCATTGGATGCCAGCTCCCATGGGAGGAGGCGGAGCTCGACGCTGGGGATGCCGGGGAGTCATTTCGTTGCGGTGAATCATCTTCTGGTGGCGGTGGTGTCGCACGAGGCGTGGGAGGCTTACTTGACGAAGCCACAGGGGTTGGCGGTTTGCTCCCCCCTCCTGTTGAAGATGCGCTGTTGTTCGTTAGATGCGAGATAAGAGAGTGGACGACTTCTTCTCGGGCCGGCAGAGGAAGGTCTGCATCATTGTCATCACCAATGTTGTCGTCAGAAGCATCTGGTGGAGCTGTAGACGTGGTGGTGGCATTATGAGATTTATCCGGAGATGCTGGAGTGGAATTGAAACTGTCATCCGCATACGTACTATCCATTGCGTCATGTTGCGGTGCTGCAGTTTCAGGGTGCGAAGAACCCTCGGCGACGCGACGAGTTGAAGAGGAGTGGTGCGAATCCGACGACGATGAGCGTCGAGAGATCGAAGACGCCGACGATGACGACGAGTGAGACGACGAGCTCGATCGATGAGAGGACGAAGAATCAGCTGATGGTGACCGTGGCCGTTGTGGTGAGGCCTCCTCTGGCAACATGGAACTCTGCTCCTCATCGTGTCCAAAAAGTGCTTCCTCGAGTTTCCTGTCCAGACACTCTCCAAATGTTTCAGCGGCGCCTTCAACAACGGGAGGCATTGGTGATTTTGGTGGTGGCCGAGCAGACTGGATCGTTCGTGGAGCTTGCGGGGGGCGAGCAGTGGGACGGTCTCCTTGCGCTGCGGCTGCAGTTGCTGGTCTCTGTTTGGGAGCCCGCGACTCACTTCGCTGGGGGCTATGCTGCGGGCAGCGCGTAGTCGTCGTCCCACCACCGTCGGCATTTGTAGTGCGCGGTGTGTGAGCTGCATGACCTCCTGCTAACCGAGGAATCACCTCCCAGGCACATCGCTTGGCAGCCGCGGCACCTACACTGCTGTACTGGAAAGGAGGTCTTGGCTCTTTGACTGCCGTTGCGCGTTGTTTGTTGGACTTCATTGCCAGTTTTACCTCGAACTCCATGTCCACAGCTATGAGCCGCGAGACAAGCGATTGAAGTCGGAATCTCTCTTCGTTGTGTGCGCGGCGGCGTTTGGCGTCATCCTTCAGCTCTTTGTATCGATCGTACTCGCATTCTGACACTCTAAACGGGGCTTGGCCATGTCGATACGCACGACTTAGCGAAACCTCCTCCGTGGTTGCCTCAGTGTGGTCAATTGTGTGCACCATGTGCCGGAAACTGCTGATCAGCGACGTCCACTGATGGTGCTCTCGGGAGACAATCGCCTTCCTCCCCACGGCTTCGTCGACTGAGGTTGCAGATGCTCTGCCTGCGGAGGGGGCAACTGCTGTGGGCTCCTCGTACGGAGGGAGTCGCCGAAGTGCCAAAGGACGGACTTTCAAGATCTTAGGCCTGCCCATGGCGGGATCAGAGGTCCCCCAGGTCGCCCCAATGGTGACGTGGTGCGGCCGCTCCGGTGGCGCTGGAACATGAATCTTCTTCGTGGACAGTCGCGGAACGGCTGGCTTCCTTGGGCGGATGGTCATCAGCGACTTCCTGTGCGCATCGTACAAAGGTCGACGCCCATCCCACTCCTCCGTTGCCATGAATTTGCGAAGGTCCTGTTCGTTTTGTAATAATTCGGAAACCGAGGTGGCGAAGCCTCTAGCCGCCTCTTTGCGCTCAGCCTCCAGGTGACTTTCACGTTCACGCCGATGGATGTCTGTGACAGCAACTTGCTCCTCTATCAGAATGGCAAGCGCCTCCTTGCAAGTGTCCTGCATGTGGTTGAAGATCGGGTGCTCTTCACGCTCAATACCTGCATGGCTCCGCTCTCGCTCCACCTCTAATGACGCGGAGCGAACTTCACGCCATTCTTGTCGCGATTTGGCTACTTGTCGGTCAGATATTTCTCTGAGCTCCAACTTCTCTACACTAATGCAGTATTCATCGTTGTAACTATTACGCTTCGATGATTCGCCTTTTATCATCAATTGCAATGAACTCTCGAGTTGCATGGAACCGGTCAACGCGGACACGTGCCGAGACTCGTCATCGACGATCGTTTCTCGTGTTTGCGATTCTTCCACGATCCAGCGACAGATCGCGTCTTCTAACGTGGAAAGAAATACTGCACGAAGTTCACTTGAAATCACTCCATCGATGGCACCCCAATTCGACGCCTGTTGCATCGAGATATCATTTCGAGCCTCTGCTTCATCTTCCATCAGAGAGGTTTGCAGGTTGAACACCTCGTAGCTAGCGGACAGGCTATGAGCACTCTTGCCCAACCAACCGTCAAAGCGCTGGTTGTCCTCAATCTCTCGTCGGCGAAGGTACTCATCCTCCTCAAGGGCATCGCGATCGGCTTGGAGCGCAATTTTCGCTTTGGCAGCTTGAAGTTCTTTTTCTACCGCGGCCTCCTCATCCTCATCCGCGATCGGCTTGGAGCGCAATTTTCGCTTTGGCAGCTTGAAGTTCTTTTTCTACCGCGGCCTCCTCATCCTCATCCTCATCGTCCTCAAAGGTGTCGTTGTATTGTGCGTCTCTCTCCGGCATGGATGGGACACGAGGGCCCATGGCAGTCGCCGCAAAAGTTGACGGCACATCTGCATTCCCACCAATGTCAGACACTGTATTTAACATGTCATCGTCTAGCCCGCTTGCCGCCGTTCCCGCACGGTACGATTCGGATCGATGAGAATATCGTGGTGATGAATCCTCCAACTGTGACGCCACCAAACGAGAGATTGTGCCGCCAAGGCCATGTCCCCCTCCTCCACATGGAAGGGAGGCAGCCGATTGGAACACACTGTCCAATGGCTGCACTGGGGACGCGGCACTGTGAGAACTAGCGGCAGCTACTGCATCTTCTTTATCGTGAAGTTCTGAGTTGTCTCTGAGCACGGCTGCAATTCCCCCTCCGCTAGATCTGGTGGATTCACCACGGAGCAGCGCTGCAGTCCCTGCATCCTCTGGAACGTCATCAGCCAAAGCTCACGGAGGACGACATGACCCTTTTTTTCACGCCAACAGTGGCTTCTCTACTGGAAGAAGAAAGAAAAAAACATTTCAAGAGTAACAAAACAGCAGCGGCACAACAAAACCACGGCGCATCATTTTTTGTGTCCAAAACAGAGTTTGAGATATCACACTAACTGTATCTTGTTGCGTCTATTGTCTCGTGTCGTCTATGTGTATGTGAAGAGTTGCCTCTTACTGGAATATCTACACTGCCTTTTCGTCTGTGAGAATATCTACACTGCCTTTTCGTCTGTGAGGACCTTCGGAGAGTCTGATATGGGAGAGCTACAACCTTCGCTCATCGAGTCGGTCGTCGATGTGTAGCTGCTGTCGCTGTCGGAAGTCGTGTAAGAACGAGATGAATCACTGCCTCGCGATGCAGCACGCTTGCCAAAGCGGCTCTCAAGGAGTGCCTCAACAGCAGCCCAGTGCTGAGCAGCCTCGTCACCCCATGCGCTCTCATCTTTATCCGGCTGCAAACTTGATTGTGGGTTCTGTTGCACGCCAGGAGTGTTGAAAGCCTCATGAATGGCAGCAACTTGGCGAGCTTTCCATGCATCGATCGCAACAAGGTCGTCCACATAGTACTCCATCACTTGTGTGGCTGCTGTGCGATTCTCCTCAATGCTGTCGTGCTGTACAAGTGGACTTTGTCCCTCCATGCGCACCTGATCGCGATCAACATCTACATGCGGTCGCAGAGGTAGGGCTGTGCTTGCATCCATCAAGATACCGTCGCGGTACAACGACCCTTGAAGCATTTGCATTGAGGCGGACGCATGGCTGCCTGTCGCACCACTGCGATGGTGCTGCTGCGACGACCATTCCACAGAATGCAAAGGTGTTTCTTGGGGTGGTATGTCCCCCTCCATTCTGCCTTGCAGCGTCAGTGGTGTGGTTGGGGCCCCAGAAGCGTTCACCAATGTTGGCGGTGGGGTTTGAGTAATACCTCTTGGTGGTGACGGGGCATCATGCCCATCTGCAGCGCTGTGATCACTTGATGCATCAGATTCATCATCCGTGTCGTCGTGTCGAGGAGCAGAGTACCGTGATGTTGATGGTCCCGTGCTGGAGGTGAATTTTTGCAGCTCGTCGGGCCCAACGAGCATCGTGATCTTGTCACCGCCACCACCAGCCAACAACGCCGGGCTGGCCAGTGACATGGGTGACAGCGCAGCAAAGCTGCCTTCACTCGCCATGCCACCATCGCCCATGATCAAGTCCCGATCAAGGTGGAGAGTGCCTGGCGCACTGATGACTCCTTGGCGGTGTGGGATCGCTGCCACAGGCTTCATCTTCTTCGCAGAATTGCTGTTAGACGAAGAGTGACTTCCCGATGGAGTTGATTCGCACGGGTCGTACAACGCTGAAAGAGTGTGCAGTGGGGCGATGGTACGAAGCGCCTTCCTTCGTCGCTTTTCTGTCTCCATCCATTTCTGCCTGTCGATAAACTTCCTCTTGTCACTCCCTGCTGCCTCTGCTGCCGTCGATGCGAACTTTGGCATTGGTGCCATCTCAACAGATGAATCGACGGTGGTGCATGTTGTGTATGGCGTGCTGTAAGGGTCGTGCGACGATGCCAAGTCAGCGTCGTTGCTACTCGCTGAGCTCTTGACAAAACTATCTTCCTCCGATATGGTGGGAGACTGTGACTTATTGTGGCGTGGTGGTGCCACAATGGACTGACTACGCGGCAGCATGGCCGCCATACTCTTAGAGTTTTTGAGTTGTGCCGTGGTAAACTTCCTGGACAGTCCTCGTTTGAGAGGGGAGAGGAGAATCTCGTCGCTCCGTTGCCCGCTACCTCCTCGATGCCTGGAATCGGTCCCACCAGATTGAAGGCTGGTGCGAATCGACGCAACAGAGCGGATGCTAGAGTCGTGAGAAGAAGCCGATCCACCAGATCGACGGTGACCGCGCCTTTCTAGACCGAACCGTGTGAGGGCTTCATCTTCTTCCACTGCCGCAACAGGAAACACTTCGCCTCTGGGCATAGATGATGTTGCTGCAGCGGTTGCCCGCCGCCGGTCGAGCAAGGTAAGTTCTTCGTCATCTTCTACGGAAGAGTAGAATGACGAAGATCCTGAGCGAGTCGAAGGATGGTCACTCTCAGCGCGTGGGACACTTGCACCAAGACCATCTTGCCGCCGATCATTTGCTTGCTTCGCACCACCGTACCGAATGAGTCGTAGCTGTGCTGGCGGACTCCCTCCAAGCATGTCCCCCACATCGTTGTCGAGAAGGTAGTCAGCAAGGTCTTCCTCTGCCTCTACCAAAGTGGTCGCGGCCAAGGCTTCCTCGTCAAGATCATCGATCATTCCTACGCTTTCCTCGCCGTCATCAAACTCGTCCAACATTTCATCATCGTCGTCAATCGCATCATGAATGTCGTCGTCGCCCCATTCGTCGTCAATGAAGTCTTCATCGATTCCTTCATGGCTGCCAACCTCATCAAATGATTCGTCCATTTCGATGTCGTCGATGTCATCGTCGCCGCCTCCTCTCCTGCGCTTCACGCTAAGAGAAAGGGTCACACCAATTTCGTCTTCCACTTCTTCGATACTAAGTTTCTTGTTTTGCTGCATGCGCCGGCGTGCGGCAGCGATTTTCTTAGCACGGATCATCAACTTCTCTTTTGCAGCTCGAGCTTTTCGAATCGACTCGAGCCGGCGCACATCGTCTGTCAGAACTTTGATGAAATGCTGCAGCCTCATGACATCACGTACATCTTCAACGACAGCGTTGTTCTTCTTTCCTGACTTTCTAACGTCTGGTTCACTCGCTACATCGCTGGTGTTTGCGTTTTCGAGGTGCTCGATGGCATTTGTGGCTCGAAGGCAGAGTCGATGAAACATGTCGAAAAGTTGCTTGGGCTTGCCGCCGTAGTCCATTTGCGCGTTGTTGCCACCTGCAGCCGATCGATACGAGTCGACGAATGACTCTCTCATTGATCGCGTTGATCTCACAGAGCCACCACCCCCGAAAGAATCTTCTCGTATCATTGTCGCCGAGTCCGATGAGGCAGAGTCATCAGACATCATCGTAACGAGGGCATCATCAATGCTTGAGCGGTTTGTAGATGACCCTGCAGCAGCAGAGCGGCGGGCGGAGGCTAAATTGCGGTCCACAAAAGCAATGCGAATATTGCTCGATGAAGAATCTGATCTCTGCAGACTCGACGACACCACCGAGTCATACAGCGGAGACGAGTATTGGGATGACGTACGAATCGTATCGCGTCCCTCCATACTACTGCTGATTCGTACAGAGTCACGAATAGTGTCGACGCTGTTGAGCAGTGGGCGCCTAGCAGCAGAGAGTGGAGGGCTGTCCCTGTCGTAGTGGGTGACTGATGTTGCACCTACAATGGACACAGACTTTCCAGGGTTCAGAGGCGATGCAGTGAGAACACCAGCCGGCTTAGGCCGCAGAACTTTTCGAGAGTAGGGCACGGGGTCTTCTTGCATCGCGTGAACGATAGTTGTGGGAGGCCGTGAAGGTACTGTTTGGACCATCGTCGATTGTTTCTCCTTTTTTGAGGTCTTTCCGGACGCGACAACTGTTGGAGTGACTTTTGGCACTGTGGTCTGTGCAGCAGCAGCAGCAGCAGCAGCAGCAGATGTTATGATGGTTGCCGCCACAGTAGGAGTCGGACGAGCGGCGCTCATGGCG